>BGPR01028032.1:6737-20272 GCA_013235015.1 Araneus ventricosus
TCTATATGCAAGTGTATCAAATTCAAGTATTCCCATGTTTTCCTGAAGAAAAGAACGTATTCTCTGACTCGCCCCTTTGTGGTAGCAGCTGGTGCTTCAATAAATGTTCAAGAGCTTATTCCATTACTTCTAGTTCATCTCTTTGATTCAGTCTTTTTTTTTATATATAAATTCACTTTTTTTTGTATAAAGTAGTCTCACTTTGTTCACAAGCTTTTTTTAAACATGTGTTTAGAGGATTAGAGGATTTTGTTAAGAGGATACTTTATAATGATTTTTCTCTCACTTCCTTATGTGTTAGAGTTTTGAAATTTTATACGCTTGTATGTTCTATATGCAACATTTTAATTTTTCGGAAATTAATTATGTTTTAATCGATTATTTTCAATAAATGTTGATTCCATACGAGCGGCGCCATCTTGATGCACTTTTGAGGAAAATTTGATTTTAAGATTCCATAATATTTACAGGGTGCTTCGAAAATATCTGACAAAAATCAAAGGGTAGGTCAGGCATAAGATAAGCATCCAAAATCACATAGGAACATGGGTGCGCAAACGCCATCTGGAAGCAGCAGATGGCATTTAAAATAATAGCACGCTGGCCACAATTGCCGAAAATAAGGAATAGGTTTTAACTCACAGTTTACATTGAAGATTCGGTCAAGAGAGCATTTCGGGGACCGACCAGAAATTGATGAAATCGAAAAAGGACTTTGCCTCACTAATTCCATAGAAAGCTGATAAAGATTTGTAACTTTAGTCAATTATTTTGTGTGTTGTGCGCAATATTTACATGCATTTTTGTAAAAATAGCTGGAATATTCGGGAAGATATAAAGGTTTATTTAAGAAATCCCAAATTTTTCCGCATGTTTTTTGCTTATAACTTGCAGCGTTTTCAACGAAATTGTATGAAACTTACAGAATATATGAAAATATGATATTAAAGCATTGTCTTAAAATTTGAAGTAAATACTTTGAATATTATAGAAGGTATGAGTATTTGTAGTAAATAATTTTTAATGCGCATGCGCGAGTGGTAGCCTAATTTTTCGTTCACAACTTCAGAGGCAGATATATAGGGCAACTTCTATAAAAATTTCATTTCCATACCTTTAAGATTCACAAAGATATCGGCATTTTAGCCAACGCTGTTTACTTGAAATGCCATCTGCTGCCTCTAAATTGCGTTTGCGCACCCATTTTCCTATGCGACTTTGGATGCTTATCGTATACCTAACCTATCCTTTCATTTTTGCCGATATTTTCTGATAATCCTGTATAATAATGAACTACAAATTAAAAACTAAAAAGTAGAAAATAATTAAAAGAAAAAATTCTAATTTTTAGCTCACTAATAGAAGCGTATTTTAAATATTTTTTATTAAATTTGGCATTTTTAAAATTTATATTGAATTTAAACTTTTATCTGTATTTTTTGAGACAGCTCTTTCCATTATCACTTGCTCCATTGTCACGAAAGTGTTTATTACTAGGTAGAAACGAAAAGTTTTGCTGATAAAAAATATTGAATGTAGTTTGGCATTTATGTTTTAAATGAATTTAATCCATCCTACAAATTGTTTTGAAAAATATATGGTGCAAGCAATTGTTTAATTTGTTTTTATTTGAAAATAAATTTGATTTTAGGGGTAATTTTCTAAACTTTAAAATAATCAGTTTTTTTATATTTATTGATTCAAACCTAAGAAAATTCTGCTTTTTGCATCTTACAATTCATTTTACTGTCTATTTGGTTTTCACCGTCCCTCATTTTTATCTGAAGTGACAACCGGTCCTTGCACCTACAGATTTCGAAATATATATATAAGAAGCCGATATCAACAACTTATGTTCCTAAGCTTGACTGATATAATATTTTAGGTAGATTTCTTCCTATTCTATCCTCGTTGCTCCAACCCTTATGAAATTAGAGCAGGAACTATCGGAGGGCGGGTCGAAATTTTCTTTTCCTTATATCTCCGGACAAAATGGCACCTTCCCCTTCCGACGTGCCGACAGAAGTTTTATTTACGCCATTATGAATTACCAAATAATTTGCAACTTATTCCCTTTTTTCTAATTTTATGTTTGCGAAGACAAATTCTTGTTTGCAATAGACAGCCAATGAAATAATATATAAAATTTTATATAACGGAAATACAAATTTAAGTTTGAAAGTACTCGAATAGATGAAGAAAATATTTCTTCTAAAAATGCACTTATTAGCTTTGGTAAAAATGCCTTTTAAATGCTTTCCCGTTTTCCGAGGTAAAAATAGAAGGAAAATTCTCTCCCTTTTTACAAAAAGTGCCCTATTTAAGTGAAATAAACTTCGCACGTTTCAGCAGAATTTGACTGCGAAGGCGCTATTTCTCTCAGATGCTTGCAATAAGAGAGAAAATATGGATGTTTGCGAAATTGAAACTCTCAATAGTCTCGAAAGAAATTGAAATTTTGTTTCTATTTTTATTTATCTATTCGTATCTTAGCTGGTTGAATAAACAACATTTTTTCCCCTCTCCCATCAGATTTTTCTTTTCATCTAGTTTTAGAAGTTTTTTTTTTTTTTACTTCTCTTTTTATTTATAAAGAATTACTTCAAACATTTTGGAGTAATCAGTGTGAAGGAAAGATAGAGTATTATATTTTAAAATGCAAATTTCTTCCACGTATAATTTTGAGGTAAATGGCGCAACATTATTTTCTTGCAAATAAAAACTTTGTTTTGCAAATGTCAGTGAAACACTACAGTAGTTGTATGTTATTAAAAATTTGACCGTTATTTGTTTGTCTAAATTCAAAGCTGTATGCTAATTAGGCGATAGGTCAGATTGTTAATCTCAAATAAAACTCTAAATCGGAACAATTTAAAGAACTCGGTGATGAATCATCATGAATAATTTATAAATCGGAACAATTTCAAGAACTCGGTGATGAATCAGCATGGTTAATTATTAATCGGAACAATTTCAGGAACTCGGTGATGAATCGGCATGGATAATTTATAAATCGGAACAATTTCAAGAACTCGGTGATGAATCAGCATGGTTAATTTATAAATCGGAACAATTTCAAGAACTCGGTGATGAATCAGCATGGTTAATTTATAAATCAGAACAATTTCAAGAACTCGGTGATGAATCAGCATGGTTAATTTATAAATCAGAACAATTTCAAGAACTCAATGATGAATCAGCATGGATAATTTATAAATCAGAATAATTCCTAGAACTCGCTGATGAATCAACAAGAATAGTTTATAAATCTGAACAATTTCGAGTAAATGTGAAGAAGTGTAATTTCGATTTTATATTTATTGATTTTATTACTTTACTCGGTTATACTATTTATATATTTTATTCGGTTTTCATGTAACTTGACTTGTTTCATGTCTGTAAAGATGAAATTTCGTAATCGATTTGTCATTCACTTCCTAATGAGCTATAGTTTGCAAGACTTGTATCCTTATGTATTCTCGATGACAAGACTTATTTTAATATTTTCAGAACTTATTAACAGTCAATCTATTAATTTAATTTAATTTTGATTCCATACGAGTGGCACCACCTGGTAGAGAAATAATTGACTTCAAGAGTCCATAATATTTATAATAATGAATAATTAATTAAAGATTGAAAATCAGAATATAATTGAATTAAAGAAATCTACTTTTTAATACCCTTGCAAAAATGCGTTTTAAAAACTATTTTTATTAATTTTATTCTATGTATTCAACATCTCATCAAACATTCGGTGATTTTGAATTTCAAACTGTTTGTTTACATTTTTATTTATCATTTAGTTTATTTTGATCCCATTTTTGTAGATTCTTCACAAATTTTAATTTGAGAGGATAGTTTATCTGCTGAACTTCAATATTTAATGTATCATAATAATGATATAAAACCCTTAGAAATTCTTAATTTACGCATCCAAGAAATCTAACACTCGATGTTTAAATTTTAATAATAATAATCTATTTAGTAACAACTGCTTTTAATGCTATACTTTTTAGCCTGATGAAAAATTAATAAACGCTAGAAGCATAATTAATTTTCTATATTCATCTATTCATATAAACTAGAAAATCACCCGTCGTGGTATGACGGGTGTAAATTGCTTCTCGAGAGATTTCCCGTCAAATTTGACGTGTTTAAATAGATACATATGCGAGAGAAATGTTTAACATTGATTGAAAACAAATAAAATAAAGATAAGCAAACTATATCACGCGCATGATATACCACTGACGTAATTTACTACTTTTTATTAAAAAAACGGAAATTAATTTGAAATATATGGTTAATATAATTTAAAATTTCTCGGGAACTATTGATCATACAGAGATAAATTTTATATCAAACGATAGAAAATTTTATTTCACTATTTTAGAGCTATTAAATTTAAAATTAGAATTACTGTTTTACATTTAAAATTACAGAAATTTAGATTCTCTAACAATGAATTAATGATGTTTAACGTCTCGCAGTGCTATGGCGCGAGCTTTATTGTTGGTGACGTCAAAGCGTTACCGAGAGATCAGGGCTATTATATTAATAATTCTTGGATCTATTTATTTTTAACCTCAGTGGTGGACTGGACAGGTTGCCAGCTTGCCCGATGGCAAGTGGGCCCTCTTATACACAAGACAATATGGGCCCCTAGGATATGTGTGTGTGTAAGAGAGAGGTTAGAACTTGTTCTAGCAAATTTCCTGCTCCTTTTAAAAGACAAATTAACAAAATATCACATAGTTTTACAAAGGCAGATTAAAGTTTAGAAATAGATTATATTAAGTTACAGATTTTTATTTATTATATTTACAATAAATGAAACGACATATCTTATATATAAATGAATAGCATTGTAGATGAGGATCGACCCATTTTCTCCTGGCAACCACTGTTTTCAGAGCCAGTCGGCCACTGTTTGACTTGGTAAGAAAAGTCCCTTTTTATTTCATATATTTTTAAGGTGCAGTATTAAGGGTGGGGAGGCTTCACGCGCAACAATTTATCGACTGGCAAATCTTCATTTTGATAAAGATTAAAAATATTTTTCTGTTTGATAAAGACTAAAAGAACAGGAGAAACTGGACTGCATTTGCATTCAAAATTTATTGAGCTAATCGAATGGAATTTCGTATTAAATGTGCTTGATTTTTATTTAAAAAATCGAGTCAGTTTCTTAAAAATAGGAAAACAACCGCACAAAGGATAGATGTAAAATTTCCAATTTAAACGGAGGAATAGTTAGACCTGTAAAAGAATAATTATCATATTAAAGAAAATATAGGCTATTTTCGACTACTATAGTATAATCGTCAGTCAAATTTGTTTGTCACTTCGCACTTATGTGGCCAACAATAGTTAAGCGGAGTTCGAACCCTAAGTCCGTTAACCCTAACCCTGTAGCTTCGATGCACCTTTTCTCAAAATCTGTCATAGATTCATTTTTGAAATTTTTTATACAAGTAAAGTGCATCTTTCTCATCATACTAAAATTATTTTTTAAAAAATTCAAGCATTTATTTTTTTACAATTTTTTTTTTTTGTGTCGAAACAAAAAAAATGTGAAATTGGCCACTTTGATGCACCCTTTCTCAAAATCTGTTATAGATACATGTTTGAAATTTTTTATAGAAGTAAAGTGCACCTTTATCATTATACTGAAATTAGCTTTTGGTTAATTTTTAATTTTTTATAAATTTACAAAATATTTAATTAGACATAGTGAAATTTTACCCTATTCTGACACGAAAAAATTGTAAAAAATAAAGTTTTGAGGTTTTTTGAAAAGCTCATTTCGGTTTAATGAGAAAGGTGTACTTTACTTGTGTAAAAAGTTTCAAACATGTATCTATAACAGATTTTGAGAAAAGGTACATCGAAGTGGCCAATTTAACATTTTTTTTTCGATACAAAATAATTTGTAAAAAATAATTTTTTGAATTTAAAAAAAAATCATTTTAGTATAATAAGAAAGACATACTTTACTTTTATAAAAAATTTCAAACATGAATCTGTAACAGATTTTGAGAAAAGGTACATCGAAATGGCCAATTTCACATTTTTTGTTTTGACACAAAAAAAATTGTAAAAAAATAAAGTTTCGAATTTTTTTTTAAAAAAATCCTTTCAGTATAATGAGAAAGATGTACTTTACTTGTATAAAAAATTTCAAACATGAATCTATAACAGATTTTGAGACAAGGTACATCGAAGTACCAGGGTTAGGGTTAACGGACTTAGGGTTCCAACTCCCCTTAAAATTTTCATTTCCCTTTCTGTAGGTTTAAAATCCAAAAGTTTGATTCTACAACCAAGAACTTATGAATCCGAAATTTTCACGAAGGCTTCATCTTTAAATAAGTTGTAGGAATTATAAACGATTTCTGAAATTTTTACTACCACTTTCGAGAATTTAAAGCAAAGGAAATAATAGAAAGGTAACTTTTTCAAAAATATTACGGCCTACTTTCGCACAGAGAAGAAATTGTTTTGTCATGCATTGAATAATAAGATTTTAGTGAGAGTGAAAGAAACCAGTTCCTGTAGACAACGAAGCATCAACCGATAAATTCTATGGGCAAGATTCCGCCAAAGCACTGTTCCCGGAATTTGCATCTGACTTTTAGAAACTGAGTGAAAGTTGTTTTTCCTTTTTCTTAATTCCACCAGAACAACCCACATGTGGGGGAGGGGAGTCAATCTGCCTCGATGCTTTAAAAATGAAGAAAAGCCTTTCCTCTGAAAATTATTCCCTTTCACTTTCTTTTTATTGCCGCCATCACCTCTGCTATATCATTACAAAAGGGAAGAGAACAATTTTTTTTTGTTACGAAACAACTTCTGTTTGAAATTCAAAACATTCCCTATTTAAATATTGAGAAGAGGTGAAGTTCCGATCTAAGCAGACACTTGTATGATACTAGCCGGTTCCCCAGTAAAGGTTAAACATTCTTATTTAAATAAGACTATAAAAAGTGCTATTCGGGACTATTCATAGACACTTTGAATATTATGGCTTGCGGTAATGTCGCGGTTTAGGGACCGGGAGGTTCAAGGTTTGAACCCTATTCCAATAAAGATCCCTGGTGTATGTGGGCCTGACGTACACTGAATATGAAGTCCGGTTTAGCGACAGACCTCGCAACTTCAGACCATAATCAATGACGAAAAAATACTCTTAACACTAGTTGGAAATACACCACACGATCAACTTCTCCCGTTTTTAAAGTCCATTGGATTTTATACACTGATTTAAGTCATTTTTTGCTTTTATAACCATGATCTTAAAGTTAATATCATTTGTACCGATATAACAGAACTAGAAAATCACCCGTCATAGTAAGACGGGTGCAAATTGCCTCTTCATTCGAGAGATTTCCCGTCAAATCTGACGTGTTTAAGGTATCCGAACAAGTTCGGAGCACTTTTTTCTTAAATTGTGAAATAGAAACACCAAAATATGTTTTTTAGTTTCGAATTTAATAAAGATTAATGTTAGCGTATGATTTTTGAGTATAAATTATTATAAATTTACAAAATTCTTGAATTTCTGCTGCTTTTTAGAGGAAATTTCCCAAAACTTCAAACATGCTACAGGTCAAACTTTTGTAATAATTCAAATAAAACTAATACTAAAATAAACTACATACTATGGACTAGTGCTTGTACTAGAATCTTAACATTCTTTGGATAAATAAAAATTTTAGAGCCAATCGAACAATCATTATAAGATTTTCAGCAAATTTTCTATGTCATTTTTCAAATAAAAGACCATAATTTAAAAAATATTGTTACAATATACATTATTCTAGTACATTCACTAGAGAAACATTTGAATAAAGTGTTCACAAAATTCCAGAACAATCGAATGATAATATCTTGAGTTATCATGTTTGAAGTTTGAAAAATATGCATAAAATCTAATTTTGAAAAAAATCAAATTTTAGTTTTTCCACGCGCTCAAATTATGTATCTAAACTTTAAAAAAAAATCCTAAAAATATACTGACATCATATTAGCTTGCAAAAAAGGAGTTTAAAAGAATTTTTGACAGGTTTCTGTCCCTTTAAATGACAACTTTCGGCTAATTAAACGCCCACTTCCGGTCTTCGGTTTGTTATAAAACGATTAATATCTCATCTTCTAATTAACGTACCGACAAAAGTAAATATGTTTTAGAAAGGTAAATGAATAAACTATAGAAAACATCAAAAATTAAGAAAATGGAATTTTGGTCGAAAATCGACTTTCGAACGTGTTCGGATACCTTAAATAGATATATATGCGAGAGAAATGTTTAACATTGATTGAAAACAAATAATATAAACATATGTTTTATGACAGGAAATATTTTTTTATTTACATATTATTAACATATTTCTTTATTCAAAAACCTCTTGGTAAACAACATTCCGTGTGAAGTATTTTCGTCGTTTAACAATTTTATTATAATTCAATAGCCATGAAATTCTCAGCATGTCAAACGTAAGTCAAAAGTTAAAATTTCAAAGGAATTCTTTTTCGAAATTCTAATCAAAACAAGGCACTTCTCTGCTTGTCAAACGTTGCCAAAAAATATTATCAAATTATATCATCACGATTGCAATAAATAATCAGATGCATCGTGGCATCGTCCAAACTATATCACGGTCATGATATACCACTGTCGTAATTTACTACTTTCTCTTAAAAACGGAAATTAATTTGAAATATATGATTAATATAATTTAAAATTGCTCGGGAACTATTGATCATAGCGAGATACATTTTATATCAATCGATAGAAAATTTTATTTCACTATTTTAGAGCTATTAAATTTGAAATGAGAACGACAATTACTGTTTTAAATTTAAAATTACTGAATTTTATGTTCTCTAACAATGAAATAATGCTGCTTAACGTCTCGCAATGCTATGGCGCGAGTTTTATTGTTGGTAACGTCAGAACGGTGCCGAGAGAGAGATCTCGGCTATTATATTAGTATTAATTTACACAAATATTTTAGTCTCCGATTACTTCAGAGTATGATGTTTTAAGTGTAAATTATCTCAGATAAACATAAATATCGCATTTAATATAGCCACTGAATGGCTTTTGCGACAATAAACCAAAATCAAAATCGAACTAATGGAAAAAGAACTATCAGCTTTTATGTATAGTTAAATTCTAAAATTAAACTCCTTTTCTCTAGAATTTTAACAACCATCAGTCGAACAGCGGAAGTCCACCACCTTCCCTGTCCCGTTAAACTTTTCCGGCGAGTTGGCATCCTAAAAAGAACAGGTGGTACTTGCCAAAACAATCTCTTTCATCGCCAAGCCTTCAATAAATCCGCGGAACGCGGGAGTTTATTTTCACAAGCTACATTTATTTTTCACAACTCGTGTAAAAACACGTCGTAATCTCCTTCGTTAACAACCCTCTCTTTTACACTCTTTCGGCAGCTTGCCCGACCTGCAGTCATCATCCGCAGACAGCGTTCCACGACGCGATATCAAAGCATGTCGAATGGGAATCCTGGTCGGTTTTTTTTTCCTATCCCATCTGTTTTTTACCTTCTCTCTGTGATTGCAGAAGCTGCCATTTTTTTTCTTACAGTTACTGCATTTTTTTCAGCTTCGAATATGACGACATCATGTCTTGACCTGAGAGAAGACAATGAATGGTATTTTGTTCATTTTGTGGGTGCTGTCTCAATTTTACTGTTGTTTTAAAAAGACTTTTGATGACTCGTAAAGTCTTAGTGCTGTCTAAAGTTTATGTTATTTGCGAGAACTTCAGCACCAGATCGGTTTGTTTCATTTTCTGGCCGGCTGTTTGTTTTTAAAAGTTCGGGATATTGCTGTAAAGTTTCGAAATTATCAGCATGCAGGGTGTTCCAAAATGGACTGACGGTTTTCAGAACGGGATTTCAAGAAAACGGTGGCAGATATTGAGGACATTCTTGCGGAATATAATTTTGCGAAGGCGGGAATGTTTTTAGTTCTCTTTGTTGTATAGAACAAAATTCCACCAACAGATGGCGCTGTGCATCCAGTCCGTCAATCATCGGAAAACTCATGGAAATTACATGACAATGTTCTCGAAATGTCCACTGCCCTCTTCAACCACATGTCTCGGCCTAAGTACAAAATTAGCGACGACATTTTCCAAAGTTTTTATTGGAATAGTTCACATTCATCATAGACGGGCTGTACTAGATCGGTAATTGATGTCTGATTATTTTGGTACTAATTGGCCATAGAAGAAGAAATCGCTTGGATTAAGATCTGGCGGACTCACTGGCCTCCGGACATGCGTTATATACAGTAGCATGATGCAGTAGATGATTCACCATCTGTTGTTGAAATTTTTGTTGGAATTCAAATGAACTGGTTCAGTCACTGAATGAAAGCATCTCGTTGGTTAATTTTCATGACGTAGCCGAAGTTACGGCACTAGTCTAAGTTGATTGGTTGTTACAATCTATATATATTGTTCATTTGTGTTTTTAATGAATCGTTCAGTCAGTCTGTGAGTAGACGTAGCTGTAGTCAGCTGAATGGATGGCTGTCATTGAGTGTTTGGGCTGCAAGACAGCAGCATGTCTTTATTTGTTTTACAGTAAACTGGATTAAAGCTCTTTTGTATTTTAAAACTGCCTGGTATCTGCGTTACTCTGCAAATTACACTCACGACATGCCAACAATTTTGTACTGCAAAAAAGTCAACTTAAAAACTTCCTGACTTCGCAGATTTATATTTCGCAAGAATGAGTTAAATATCTGTCACCGTTTTTTTTTTTTTGTAATCTCACTTTGAAAACCGTCAGTCCATTTTGGAACACCCTGTATATTAAGATTAGATTTCCAGTGATGGAGAATAATTTTTCGTTTTTCCATGAATGATTGTAAATATATATTTAAGGATAAATATACTTTGTATTTAAATTGCGATTTTAAAGCTACTTAAATTATTTATTACTGTTGTTTTCCGCGGGCTTAGATATATATTTAGAGAATTGAGTTGCAGTTGAAAGAGGTACATTTAATTAATTTCAATTTTAAGAACCTAAGCTGAGAATTTTTTTTAATGGAAACAATATTGGTTTAAAATTGCTGTGAAGAATATTGAAGTAGGTTATTATTTTAGGCAGTTGTTAAAGTTAAAAATGAAGTATACACTGAAATTCAATTCTTGATTGCTTCATTTGCTTCAAAATTTAATTATAATTGGGTAGTATCAAGATTAACTATTTCTTTGACGTTTTTCAGTTTCAAATCATATGCTTTCAGTTCTGTTTCTATTATTCTTTTCATGTTCTATTCTTTGCAATTCTGATACATTTATTAAAATGTACAAAAAATTAAATATTTTCTTTCATTGAGCTATGAATACAATATGAAATATCTTATCTGCTTTTATGGCGTACTTTTTCTACATAAATTAAACGTCAGCTATATTTATAGTTAAAAGAAGTTACGAAACATTATATTTCCTAAATTAAACGATGTAGGTAAATAACGCTGTTTCGTCAGATTACAATACACTCTGACCTTTACTGTTTTTGATTTGATAATTCTTCAGAACTTCCTTAAAAAACAATAGGAATAAACGTCTTTCAATATTGTTTAATTTCTCTGATGAAATTAACTATTTTGGTATTTGTAACAGGAAGAGCCGGTATTCCTGTTCTGTGCTACATTATTAATTCATTATTTACTGCTGATTTATTTTGTGCTGCTTGGTTTATTAATTTATTGCGATAGTTATTATCGTTGCTACAATATTATATTTAATTACGTGTAACAATCTATAGTTTCTTTGAAAAGTGACCAATCTGTTTGATGTATATCGATATCGCAAGGAAATATTTCAGAGTTGGATTAGCGATAACTCCTCTTCGAGATGTCTGATCGAAATACCAACTACTTTGCGCTTCTTTGTGAAATTCTCCATTCTGTGGTAAATCCCATACCATTTAGAGATACTTTAAGTCCTCTTCGAGATGTCCGATCGAAATACCAACTACTTTGGGTTTCTTAGTGAAATTCTCCATTCTGTAGTAACTCCCATACTATTTAGAGCGTCATTAGTATATTTCAATAAATAACTCTCATAACTCAAAATTATCAACGTTGTTTGTTTTTAAAATAATTAACCTTCCAGCAGGCCCGCGTTTTCAAGAGATATTTGAATTGTGCATCTTATTACATATTTATATCGTTATTTTATATATTTAAGCGCAATTTTCTTTATAAAATCTTTGTATACTATTAGGCTAATAAATACAAATAGCATAAATAAAAGTTGGATTTATTTTTGGAAAATAACACAATATATAAATATGTAATGCAATGCACGATATATCATAAAATTTGCGTAAGAGCGCCCGCTGGAAAGTTAAATTCATTAATTTTTATTTTCTTACGTGTTTCATTAATTACGTGCATAATAAACTAATAACTAATTTATACATCCTACTAATTTATAACTAACTTAATTAACTAATTTATACATCCTCACAGATAATGCAGAAACCTTACTCGCATGCATTTATTTAGTTCTAATAGTATTTTATAGTTCTACAGAGGCATAATCCACATTAATTTTCATTTATAGAAACAAAAAGCGAAATATTAAATTGAGAAAGATTGAGCTGAGGTGTAATGCTATCAAATTTGTTGAATTTAAGGGAACCTAGAAACTTAGGGATGAATTAGAGAGTGAGAACCTCAAACGCTAGAATTTTACTATACACTTTTATTTAACTTGAATTGTTTCATGTTTATAAAGATAAAAGTTAATCGATTTTTCATTAACTATCTAATGTGCTGGAATTTTCAAATTCTTCACACTTGTATATTCTCGATGAAAATAAACTCTTTTAATATTTTCAGAACTTAATCGTCAATTATTCTAATTAAATTCTAATTCATGAGTGGTGCCACATAGTAATGAATTTGAGAAAAATGGATTTCAAGAGAATCCATAATATTTGTAATAATTAATTATGAATTAAAGACTGAAAGGTAGAAACTAATTAAGATAAAAAAATTTCTACTTTTAGTGCAGTAATAAAGTGTGCTTTTAAAAACTGTTTTCATTAAATTTATTTAACCCCTTAAGAGCTTAAGAGTCGAATTTTCTTTGCTGTCTATTAAGATGACCCCTCCTGTTTTGGAAAGGGGCTGTCGTTTTCATTCATCTAAGAAAGCACAGAATACTTGAGATGCTTATGGATTCTACGCAATTTTTGTGTCAAATTATAAAGCTAATGAATGATTAAATTTTAGTTTATAAGCCTAAAAATGCGATAATTCGATGAGCGTCAATATGACGGGCGCGAGACTTAAGGGGTTAATGCGCCATCGAAATGACAAAAATGCTATAATTCCATACACGTCAATATGACGGGCGCGAGACTTAAGGGGTTAATGCGCCATCGAAATGACAAAAATGCTATAATTCCATACACGTCAATATGACGGGCGCGAGACTTAAGGGGTTAATGCGCCATCGAAATGACAAAAATGCTATA
>BGPR01028033.1:0-20271 GCA_013235015.1 Araneus ventricosus
GGAAATAATAAAAATAATTTCGGTGATCCACCTCACTGGACACATTCTGTTCGTGAATTACTTGATAGAATGTTTCCAGAACGATGGATTGGTCGTGTAAAGCTGGCAGTTAATCTGTAGTCCATTCCATCCATTTGGCCCCAGACTTTTTTCCCCCACCTATTTTAATCGAAAAATCCAGGCACGTCATTCACTTGATGTTTCAAAGTGCGCTGGCGATAGGGGGAGCAAAGATCCTCCCCCCCCACTCAGTGGATTTCCGATTTGCTACCCTCGTCGCTAGGTTCAAATGTAGACAAACCTTTTGATGTGCCGCCTTAGCCTCGTTCGGGTCTCAAATCGGAATCGGCACATGAACTGCAGGAATTTGATTTCGTTGGAATTCTATCACTTTGAATAATTTGTTTTAATTTCATAGGTTTTCGACCTTGACGATTACTTTTTCCTTCCCGTGTTCCAAAATTTCCATTTTGGAAATTAGTATTGGTCTTAAACAGCCATTCATATCTATATGAATGGCCTGCTTAAGGCTGTAATGTCTTGGCCTAGGTGTGACCAAATAATTTCAAGCTTAGGTTGGCCTAAGTACTTTATTTAATACAGCAATAATTAAGAGACACGAGAAGTCTTGATTAAATATGATTATTTACAAAGGAATCAACAAAATCATAGTTCTAAAACGTCAAAGTTCCATGAGCAATTAGTCCATGAAGACTAGTAATCATAGGATGGATAACTTCCACCTATCAACGTGATACCAAACCACGAGACTACCAAGAGTGCTCGCAAGTTCATGAGCCGAGATTCCGGGGATGCCGATTCCTCGGGGTTGCCTACCAAAGTCCGACTTCAGTCGATGTGCTGATCACACAGTTTTCTTCGGTCCTCCGGAGCCTGAAACCTCGTTCGAGACGCCTCATCCGATTCTCTCCCGTAACTCCTCGAACATCAGTTTTTATTCACTCCTTCAGGGAGTGGAGGAAGTGGTGAAGCTCCACCTATCTTTTCCTTCACTGGATAATGGTACTCTGGTTGACCAACAGCTCCCTTCCTAGTGGTCAACCCCGATTATGGGAAGGTTCTTGAGTTTTCGCACCACCGGCCTATTCAGGAATGATACCAAAGGGTACCGCTAATGCAGTGGCGGACTGGCCAGGTTGCCAGCTTGCCCGATGGCAAGTGGGCCCCCCTTTACACATAAGCTGATATGGGCCCCAGGATATGTGTATGTGAAAGAGAGAGAAAAGGAAGAATTTTTTCTAGAGAAATTCCTACGTCTTTTCTAAAGCAAACAAAATAGCAAGTAGTTTTTTATGTTCCTCACACAACCTTTTCTTTCTGTGCAAGGTCGGGACGCGATGACCTCTTATATCACCCCCGGCAGGACGGAAGAGATTATCCCTCTGAGCAGGAAGGCTGTGGCTCTTGGGAAAAGTCTAGATAACATTCTTTTTTGTTGATAGTGCTTTTTACAGTAGTAAAATTGAGGGACAAGCGAGCAAAGAAAATTGTCTACTTCAAACCGCTGAAACTTACAAGGGGAGGGGGAATCATGTGTAATTTGACTAAATAGCATCAGTGAAAAGGGGAAACTCGCCTTTTCCTTGGGGTAGGGGGTCTATGGGAGTGCTTCTTTGGTTATGTTAACAAGGTTTTAAAAACTGTAAAGGGTCCTTTCTTTCGTGACAAATAATTGGGCTGTGGGGAGTGGTATTCCTGTTTTCTGTCAACAGAGAGAGTAGAACAGAGAGAGGAGAGTAGAACATGCATAACATATCTCAAAAAAGGAGAAAAAAGACAGAGGTGTATTAAATACTGACAGCTTTCGGCGAATAGCTGAATAATTCATCTTATTAACTGTATGGATTAAATTATGCCAGCCAACTTTAAATTCACCAAGTGATCTGATTTTTGGTAAGCTGAAGTCATTAATTGTTACATAAAACCAAGAAATAAATTAGTTAAAAAATTGAAAAACAGTGGACAGGAAATGTATTAATATTTGAACTAAATTTTGATGTAGTATGTTTCGCATCTGATGAAATTAATGACCTAGGTTTTTACATTTAGCAGATAAAAAAGACTAAAAATCTTAAGATTCAATGAAGTTATTTTTTTTTATTGGTCAAGCATAATTCTAATTTAAATTACAATTATTACACTTTATTAAGCTAATTATAGAGTGAATATTTATCCTAATTAAGCACAAAATGAATAATATAATCTCCAGGAAAAACTTTCTTTTCGTAACAGGAAAGATGAGTTTTAAGATCATTTTTAAAAATTAAATATATCATAATAATATTGTAAATATGTCTAAAAAGTAAATTTATTTGAAGTAATGTGGAAAGAAAAAAATTGAACTAAAAAACTGGCGAAATGGAATGCAATTTATTGCATTAAAGAAAGTTTTTATATCGTAAGATGAAAATAAAATTTTATATCATGCTTCTTCTTCTTTATCAGAAGACAAATATAATATTTATTGATTTGAAGCAATGAAAGCTGATTCACTTTCATTACAACATTTCAAAGTATTGTCAAATATTATGCTTAAAAATATTATTTTTCCAATTGCAAAATGAAGGGAAAATTGCACAGCAACTAAATTGGCATCACATTGAAAGATAAATATTTTGAAATTTAATAATGTGTAAAAATTATTTTTATGTGATAACATTTTTTGAGTTATAGTTGAAAAAAATTCCCCATTTTTGCTTAATTTTTAATTAATTAAAATTTAAAAACTTTCCGATATGCATTCCTACGCTATTATAGTATGCTTGTACCAAATTTGATGGCTCTAGATTCAACGGACTGTAGAACATAAACAGACAGACAACAACCTACACATACATTCTCTTTTATTATTTGTTGACATTTGCATAGAAAAGCATGATCAGAACTAAAACACAGAAATAACACTATGGTTCTTCGTGTTAGATTTTATTGCTTAAAAAAATAAAATGCAGCTTTAACTTATAATTTTCTTGTTTTCAACTGTCTAGTTTGAAATTGATTTAGTACAAAAGTTTAGTTCTTTATATGTAAAGAGGAATTATTCGTCTTTTACAAAAATCTACAAGTTTTCTTTTTTTTAAATCGATTTTCTTTGGATTTGGCGTGAATGCTCTTTGATGTCGGCGAAAACCACCGTATGTGTAAAGATTTTTTTAAAATTTTATTCCGTTTCAAGATGGTGGACGCTTAAATGGTTGCGTTTTATGTAGTGTTAAGTGTTTTTCCAACGATTGTAGCCAAACGAAACTCCGTTCATAATGCCTCCAAAGATACCTCTAATAATAACAAATTACATTTCATTGTGATTTTGTTAATATCGATAAAAGCAGACATTTAATTGTACTTGAATTCATAATGATAAAGCAGAGAGTTGCGCAAATAATTTGAATTCGAAAAATAAATGGTTAAACTTTTAAAGACTGAAATGAAGAGCAGAATTTTTTTGGTGGGGGTGGGGAGGAGCAAGGTCTACTGTTTACAGAACTATTAGTATACATAACAGCGTTTTAGATAATAACAATATATAATAATTTATATAGTATATCATGTCCATTCATTGATTTTAATTGATTATGTTTATAATAAATAAAATTTAAAAATATATATAGAGAAAAAAGATCATTTTTAATATGAGTGGGCCCCCATTGACTGCTGGCAACAGTTATTTTCAAACCCAGTCCGCCACTGCGCTAATGTGTTCGCTGACAGTGATGGATTCCTCCGCATTGTGGCGGTCTTCTGTGTGAAGTCCTTTCTCTTGCCTCCGCCTCGTTAGCGATGTCCAAGTGCAACTGTCCTGCTGTTTACCGCCAATATCAAAAGGGGCGGCACTCTTTTCTCATGGGAACGTTGCTCGCGGGAAGGAAACCTTACAAGGCTAATACCTTAGGCTACGCGATCTCCCGACATAACTCTACTGGATTTCTTCTTGTGTGTTTCAAACACCTGTTTCTGATATAAGGGTTTTAAAGGAAGGGTTATAGTTAATAATCCCCCCTGTTACATTACAAATTTTAAAAAGCACCTGCCGTTGAAATCGAGGGCAGACTAGACATTCTTCGCTCTACCAAATAAGCTTATTTAGAGTACGTTGAAGGCACTGTAAAAAACTTATATTTATTCATTCTTTTACCGCAAACTGCATTTCATTTCACCTTTTCGTATTTTTGTTATTAATATTTAGAATAATGAAGATCTTTTTCGGACACCCTGTATATTTTTCTATTCCACAGAAATCAGTACTCGTCCATACCCCTATCTCTCTGCCGCCATGGTTGAAAGTTATCATTTATTTAATATACGAGTGCAAATGTAAGTTATATAAGTCAGTGTTTCATATATAATTCACTTTTTTCCCCCATATATCATTGCACTTTCATCAGAACATTTCAGATTAAACTTCGACTCATCAATAAAAAGGGACGTACTTACAGATGTAATTTACATATTATTTCGTAAACTTCGAAAGCTCCATTCTGCAGATTTGCATGAAGGTATTGTTCTTTCTATTGCGTCGTTTGTATTCAACTTAGTTGTTTCAGTTTCTAGCATTGTGAATAAATACTTTTATACCGTAAAAATCTTTCAGAGAAATTACAAGTTTAAGAGTACTTGGTATTGTACAGTTTTTAATATAGTGAGCTTGTGGTGATGACACAATGCCTTAGGTTGTCGATTTTGTGTTGTGTCATCGAATTTTTTCATGGGCTCTTAGCGGTTCATGTTACACTGAAAAGTTGGTTTGAATTTTCTTGACAACTGTCAAGTTTTTGCGTAGGAAAACCATAGACTTTTGACGTAGGACTACGTTCCTTCCATAGGGGTCTCAGGAAGGAATTTGATTCACACGCCAAAACACCACAACAAATGTTGTATGGGAGATCATCTATATCTCGGTAATTAAATATTTAAAAAACATAATTAATGGCTTATTTCAGAGATAAAGAGTAACAACAGAAGTTACAAAAGAAATATTCAAAATCGGAAAAGAGTCAGGCGAGTCAAGTAGTCATACGCCTTTAATCAGCGGCTGTTTGAAAAAGTCAGCCTCCTGTCATTTTTTTTAGCAAAATTTTTAATTCAAATACTGCTTTGAAAATTCCGTTTTACCACAACTGATATTTAACCAACTGCACAAATTTTAACGTAAGTGAGTTCTGATCGTCTGAAAAATATTGAAATCCAGGATAGTTTGCAAAGTATTAATTTTTTTTAAGAATTGATATTGTAATATGTAAAAGACAGGTGTTTATTATATATAACAGCAAAGTTTTTATTACAAATAATGTTTTTCACAGTTAAAATCAGTTTATCAACAAGCGATTTTCCAGAATATGAATGATCTTTGATACTTCATTTAAATTTTCTTTACTGTATGAAGACAATTTTTACTTGGTGTATATACCTTAAAATAACCAAGAGATACTGAGAGACATACATCACTAAGCATAGAAGTTTGATATCGAATTATTTTGGTGACGAACTTTTTGAATTTTTCGTATAGGAAGTATGTGTATCGTTTTAAATGTTGATAACATTCTGGAAGACGTTTTAAACATCCTTGAGTCAAAAATAAATGAATTTTGTCTATGTTTCTGTCTGTCCGTGTGTATGTCAACAAGATAACTCAAATACGTAACTATCTAGGTGGATGAAATTGGGCATGTGGCCCTAATACCAGTTTTTTTTTTATCTGTAGCACATTCTGGGCGAAAACCATTCACGCGAGGGAGTACTTTTTTTTAAACACATACTCGATTTTCTTCAGTGCAGCTAGAAGCTATAATAAAAAAAAAAAGTGGCATATTTGCAAAGATGTCTTTAACATCCGCATTGCCGTCTCAGCTAACAAAGTACGTTCTCACAGGCTACAGATATCGTCGCTTAACAAGCAACAGCACCTATCAATTTTTTGAAATTTCAAAGAGGATGAAAAAATTGAATTTTTCGCAACAAATAATGGATATTTCTAATTTTTTTTAAACATCTGATATAAACATGAGACCGCATGTTTCTACCAGATGTGAAAAGAAATTCAGAAATAATCGTTATTGGTCGCAAAAAATTCAGTTTTTTTTCTTCCTCTTTGAAATTTCAAAACATTGAGGTAGGCGCTATTGCTTGTTAGGCGACGATATATAGATTTCTATAGATTAGCATATAAAAACCTAATCTGTTGCGTGAGATCTTGTGCGACACGGCCACATATTATTGATTTAGATACCCAAAACACTATATTTTTAATTTAAAGAATTTACTTTTATCAAAAGTTAAGCCAAATAATTATATAAGCTCTCACGAAGTTCGAGAATTTTTATTTTATGTCTGTACACACAGTAATAGAAATTTTGTATTGAGCCTTTTGATACAAGGTGAACAATATTGCCTCCAAAAGAGGACTGCAGTCAAAGTAGTGGAATGTTAAGATAATATACCAAATCTAGTATTTTTTAAATGGAAAAAAAAAAATTAGATTTATGTAGATGTCAAAGAACACTTTGCTGTTTTATAGTGAAATGTTTAGAGTTGTATTTTATTCAAACACTAGCAGTACGCGCACGGCGTTGCCCGTGGGATCGGGATTTCAACAAAATAAAAAAAAGCCCACATACAATTGCATAAATGAAAAAGTTTTATAAAAGAAAAAGCATAATAAAAAGTTTTAAAAACTAAATCAAAACAGAAATATATATATGCTAGCAGTACGCGCACGGCGTTGCCCGTGGAATCAGGACTTTAACAAAATGGAAAAAAAAAGAACCGCCCACAATGACATGAAAAAGTTTTGAAAACAAAATCAAAACAAAAGATACACATTTTTTGATTTTCCTGCTTATTTTTTTTTTTTCACGCTACAGTACAGAGTACGTTAATCCAAAACAATATTACAAAATTGGAACGTGAAAATGATTATTATACAGCAAGCAAAATATAAATCAAATCCGAAAATAATAATCGAAGTAATTCATTCAGGTGAAGGTCATGACGTATCCTACGCGTCCGCCAATCAAAATTGGCATCAACGTTCCGAAGAAGTTCCGCTTTTGGAACTCGATCGAGAAAAATAACTCGCAACGGCCCAGAAAAAAATTAATTTAAAAAAAACGATAAAAGATATTTTAACCATTCTTGTTTTAAATCCGACAGAACCGTTCTAGTTATAAGCTGAAAAAAATTGAAATTAGTAGTGTTATTAGAAAGTCGGATGCAACAAATTTAAAATCAAAAGTAACATCTTGATGCCAAAACTGGGTATTTTTTAAAAATTTCTCAAAATTCAGTAAATTACGTTGGAAATTCAAAACTAACTTCATTAGAACGGAAATCGCGTGCTCTTTCCGATGGTGTATCTATTTTTGTCGTGCAATTATTCGAAACCAATCTATTGAGAAATTAGTGCGAAAAATCAACCAAAACATTAAATAAAAAAAATTCTAGGTTAAAATTTAAAATTTCGGCTTCGAGGTGCATTCAATCACCATTACGACTACCTGTGTGCCAAATTTCATGGCTGTAAGTGCGATAGATTCGTCTGGACATCGCAGACAAACACACACACACACACACGCACACAAACATCTATATTATATACTAGCAGTACGCGCACGGCGTTGCCCGTGGGATCGGGATTTCAACAAAATAAAAAAAAAGCCCACATACAATTGCATAAATGAAAGTTTTAAAAACTAAATCAAAACAGAAATATATATATATTATTGAGTTGGTCCGCCTCCTTTTCCTCTCGACCGAGTACCGTTAAATCCAAATAATGTTAAAAAATTACAATGTGATATTTATTACACCGCGAGCAAAGTATGAAAGCCAAAGAAATAAGTTAAGATACGCTTAAAAATAATAATCGAAGTCATGGAGTAAATGCATCATCTCCTCGCAGAACGCGAAAGTAATGACGTCACCCTGGCCCTTCAGCCAATGAAATTGCCCGCAACGTTCCGGAGACTGTCGTGGGCGGAAGCTTCGCTAGAACTTGGAAACATATCGTTCAACTACAGGAAAAATTAATTTTAAAAAAAACTAAAAGATATTTTAACCATTTCTCGTTTTTAAGTCAAACGGAAGACCATTTGCAGTTATAGCTGAAGGTAAGAAAATAATGAGTGTTATTACAGAGAAAGTCGGATGCAACAAATTTAAAAACAAAACCAACATTTAGGTGCAAAACTGACTGAAGTTGCAAAATTCTCAAAATTCAGTAATTTAAGATGAAATTCAAACTAACTTCATTAGAACGGCAAAATCGCGTGCTCTTTCCATTAGATCTATTTTTTGTCATTTCAATTATTTCAAACCATTCTATTGAAATTAGTGCGAAAATTAAACCAAAACAACACAAAACATTAAAAAAATTCTAGATTAAAATTTTAAAATTCGGCTTCGAGGAGGTGCACTCAGTCACCATTGACTATCTGTGTGCTGCCAAATTTCATGGCGTATGGTCACGATAGATTCGTCTGGACATCGCAAACACACCACACACACACACGCACACACGCACAAACTGTTGCCTTTTATATAAATTATGGACTAGTACGCACGGCGCCTTGTGGAATCAAGGACTTTAAGCAAAATGAAAAAAAAAAACAACCTATTGACATGAAAAGTTTTGGTCAAAGATACATTATTGATTTTCCCTTTATTTTTTCACATTAAACAATAATAAAATATTGTAGCGTGAAAATTATATACCAAGCCTGTAAGTATGCGAGACAGATAAATACATTAAGATACTGCGAAAATAATAATCAGTCATTCAGATTCAAGGCTATGACGTTACCTCCCTTCAATCATAGCCAATCTGAGTTCCAGGGGTCTGCGTGCCGCGCAAGGAACTCTCCCATAAAATAACTCCTCAGCCACTTGAAAATTAATTTAAACAAAACTTGAAAAGATATTTTTAACCGTTGTTGTTTTCGTCCGAGCTAACCGTTCTAGTTATAGAAAAAAATTGAAAATAATGATGATATTAGAAGAGTCCAGGATGCAATGATTTAAAATCAAAGTATAACATCTTCAATACCAAAACTGGGTATTATTTAAAAATTTCCTAAATTCAGTAAATTGCGTTGAAATTCCATGACTAACTTCATTAGAACGGAAATCTTGTACTCTTTTCCGATGGTGTATATATTTTTTATCTTGTTGCTTAACTATTCTATTGAAATTAATGCGAAAAATCAACAAACAACACAAACATTAAACCAAAAAAATTTCTAGATTAAAATTGAATTTTGACTGAGGTTACATTCAGTCACCATTACGACTACCATATTTATGCCAATTTCATGGCTGTAAGTGCGATAAGTCTAGACATCGCAGACCGACACACACATACCACACACACACAAACATTGCCTTTATAGTATAGACTAGCAGTACGCACTTTGGCGTTGCCAGTGGAATCAAGGTTTAAAAAAAAAAAAAAAAAAAAAAAAAAAAACGCCCACAATGACGCCCAGAAAAGTTTTGAAAACCAATCAAAACAAAGATACACATTGATTTTTCCCCTTATTTTTTTTCGCGATGATAATATTAAAAATTGCAACGTAGAAAATTATTATGCTGCAAACAGAGTATTGCGAGATAGATAAATGCGTTAAGTTGCGAAAATAATCAGTCACTCAATTCAAGGTTATGGCGTCACCTCCCTTCAATAATCAGCTATCTGCGTTCCGAAGTTACCGTACGCGCACTTCGAACTCTCAGAAAATAACTCTCAACCATGAAATAAATTAATTAAAAAGAAAACTTGAAAGATATTTTAACCGTTTATTTATTTTTAAACTCCGACAGAACTGCTTGTTCTACTATAAGTGAAAAATTGGAAATAGATGAATTATTTATTGAAAAGTGAGCAACAAATTTAACAAAAGTCAACATCCAGACAAATCATGTATTTTTTTAAAAAGTTTCTCGACAATCAGTAATTGGTTAAATCAAACTATCTCATTAGAATGGAAATCAGTGTTTTCCTGAATGGTACTTCTATTTTTTGCTCGTGACAATTATTTGAAACCATCTATTGATGGCAAAAATCACCAAAACAACCAATTAAATAAAAAAATGATCCAGTTAAATTATAATTTTGGCCGGAAACTCGAGTCATCTCACCACTACGACTACCTGTGTGCACCAATTTTGGCTGTAAGTGCGAGTGTCGTCTGGACATCGCAGACAAAACACACACACACACAAACATTGCCTTTATAAGTATAGATTCTTATTTTGGCGTTGCCAAATCAGGACTTCAAAAAAAAAAAAACCATACAATGACATGAAAAAAAGTTTGAAAACAAAATCAAAACAAAGATACATTATTGATTTTTCATATTTTTTTTTTCGCGATAAACAATATTAAAATTTTGTATGAAAATTAATTATACAAACAGAAGTATGCAGGATAAGATAAATGCGTTAAAGTTACTGCAGAAAATAATAATCAATCACTCAATTCAAAGGTTATGACGTCCCCGCCTCCCCTTCAAGCAATCCGCATAGCTATCTGCGTTCAGGAAGTGCCGTGCCATACCGCGCCAGACTCTCAGAAAAATAATACTCAACCCATGATAAATTAATTAAAAAAAAAAAAAGCAGAAAAGATATTTTTTTAACCCGTTGTTGTTTTTTTTTTTAAAAAAAAGATAGATTGTTGTTTAAAAAATAGAGATTTTAAAAAAAGACGTTTTATAAAAGAGTGCATATTTAAAATTTTTGTTTAAAAGCAAAGGATTTTTTAGGGGTAGAAAAAACTGTCTCTATCAATTATAAAGGCTAAAAGTAAATAATTATTATGGGCTTTAAATTTGAATGGATGTATGAACAGCCGCTGAACCACTATTTTCTTTCAAACTGTCCTTTTTTTAGCTAAAGGTTCCAAAGTGGTTTACTCTTTCTACGACAAGATACAATCAAAATTTTCACTGAGATTTAAAACACGGGGAAAGCACTAATATTTCTTTCTTGGCCTAGATAATTGATGAAATAAGCATCCTACAAGATTGGGCTTTCTATTATGTATATTTTATAAAAGAGACATATTTAAATTTGCTAAAAAAGAAGCAAGTATTTTTTTGAGTGCAGAGAAAAAGAAACTATCTTATCAATTATAAAGGCTAAAAGTAAATATTATTATTGGTTATAAATTTGGACGGATTAATATGAACATGTTTTCAAAACCACTATTTCTTTAAACTGTATTTTTTTTTAGCTAAAAGGTTCAGATGGTTTACATCTTTCTACGACAAAGTTAAATCAAGAATTTTCTGAGATTTAAAACCTGAAACTGCACTGAGAACACACTACTCCTTTTCTTGGTAAATAATTATTTGAAATAAACGTAACATACAATTGGGAAGCTTTTTCTGTAAATATTTATAAAAAAGAGAGTGCATGTTAAAATTTTGCTTAAAAGCAAGGATTTTGAATTTTGAGAAAAAAGCTATCTATCCATAAAAGGCCTAAAAGTAAGTAATTATTATGGTTTTAAATTTTTTAATAGTTAACAGACATGTTTCAAGCCACTATTTTCTTTAAGACAACTGTCCTTTTTTAGCTAAAGTTGCAGATGGTTTTACATCTTTCACGACAAGAGACGATCAAAATTTTCTGAGAGATTTAAAACACAAATGGCTTGCACTGAAACACACTATATTTTTCTTGACTAAATAATTTGTTGAAATAAGCATGTAGTATACGGAAAGCTTTCAATTACACTCCATTGGGGGCATGTTGAAATTACTTTTGGTGGAAAAAGCAATTTTTTAAAAATTTATTTTGAAGATTTGGAAAAAAACTATCTTAGTGGAATGAAGTTATGTTGAAATAAACTTTCCAATGTCTCAAAGAAGTGTATGCCAAAGAAGTTTTTAAATTTCTGATTGATGAAAATAATTCTGATTTTTTAATCATCTTTGGATTATAAATATTACCTTTCAAATTTTCTCTAACATTTACATATATATCTGTGCTACAAGAAAGTTTTAATTGTAGAAACTGATGAAAAAGTAATTTTAGGAGTTCATTGCAATTTCAATTTAAATTTTCTTTGTAATTAATGTACTTATAATTTCCTAATGCAGAAACGGATAACTACGTGAAGCGTGTGGAAATATTTTCATAGTGATCCCGAAAGAATCGCGCGTGATTCTTGATTGTCGGTGAGCAGACGAGCAGAGTGTTTATATACATATAAAGATTTTTATAACTAGGACACCAGTGTCTTCATGCTTGACAGAGCGAAACAGGGTTACATGTAAGCCCGGAGGATTACAACACAATCCAACCTCCTGGGGAATTGGCAGAGGCAATGGAAACCCCCCTAGTTGCCCCTTTATATATATTAGGGTTATTAGAGTTTGGTCCTCCTTTTTCCTCTCAGTACCGTTAAATCCAAATAATGTTAAAAAATTACAGTATGATGATATTTATTACACACCGCGAGCAAAGCATGAGAAGCCAAAGAAACTGCACAGTACGGCGCTTAAAAAGAATAATCGAAGCTCATGGATAATGCCATCTCTCCTCTCCGCAGAACGCGAAAGTATGCAGCGTCTTGGCGCCTTCAAAGGCCAATGAGAAATTGCCCGCAACGTTCCGAGATGCAGGGCGGTGGGAAGCATACAGGAGGAAACATAATCGTTCAACTACAGGAAAAAATTAATTTAAAAAACTAAAAAAGATATTTTAACCATTCTCGTTTTAAATCCGACAAAGAACCGTTGCAGTTATAAGCTGAAAAAAATTGAAAAATAATGTGTTATTAGAAAGTCGAGTCACAAAGATTTAAAATCAAAGTAACATCTTGAAGCCAAAACTAGGTATTTTAAAATTTCTCAAAATTCAGTAAATTGCGTTAGAAATTCAAAACCTAACTTCGATTCAGAATGGCAAATCTGATTTTTATCCGATGATCTATCTATTTTGGCATTATTTGAAACCATTCTATTGAAAATTAGTCGAAAAATAAAACAAAACAACACAAAGACATTAAATAAAAGAATTTCAAGATTAAATTTAAAATTTCTGGCTTCAGGTTATTCAGTCACCATTACGACTACCTATTAGTGCTTAAATTTCATGTGATGGTCGCCGATAGATTCGTCCTGGACATCACTGAACCATTTTACCACACACACACACACGGACACAAACATTGCCTTTTATAAGTATAGATTATTTTAATTTTAAATTTTATTTTCTTTATTAATTTCTAAAAAGAAAAGATGCGTCTTTTCAGACCGAAGACATTTTGCCTTAAGAAAACACGCATTTTCAATTTCTAGTGCAGCAGACCAAATCTGGTACTGACGTACAACTGAAGCATTCCTGGTCCTCGTCAGCCAGCACTGAGTTAACCAGTTTCTGTCCCAGCTCGACCTGACCACACCTCAGAATCTATCCTTATCCTGTAGATCATCCGAATCGAACTCATATGACGCCAGAACGTCACTGTCTATTAAGCGGGGCATTCACCGCTGTTCAATTACTATATTTTTGAACACGGGAAGGGGAAACCTTTCGTCAGTGTGAGAAGCGGATGAAAATTGGCGCAAATGGATTGGATGTTTGGAATTCCGAATAGTTTGAAGTGGAATGGTTGGATGGCCTTTTGAGGATCTCACTGCGAGGGTAGCGGGAAAGCAAAGGTTCTGCCTAGATTGGGACCCCGCGACGAGGCTAGATCATGTTGAAAGTAAAATCGGAAATCAGCCGTATGAGAAAGGAGGAGAGTGAGTGGGAGTAACTATGAGACTTTGAACCTTCTCAGACAAAACAAACTTTGGAGCTTCCGTGAATAACGTGCCTAATCTTTCGACTTGAACGGATGGAAAAAAACCGGTATTGGGACAAATGGCATAGCCTAGCCTTCTCGTGAATGCCCATCTTTATCTGCTTGCACTTTATCAGTGGTTCCTTAACTTTTTGATTCGTGGCGCTATTGCCATCGAATCCAGATTTTCCCACAAAACCTTAAAACTTTTACACCAACTTGGGAAAACAAAATTATATAACTTTTGGTTTTTATTTTAATAACTTTTTTGTGTTTTCCGCCCTTACTAACATTTTCACGTGCCCCTAGTGGTACGTGTACCACAGGTTGGGAACATCTGCACTAGTGAGACAAAACAGTAAATGCGCTAAACTGTTGTGTGGTTGGCACTATTAGCAAATATAGCGACTCCAAATCAACAGCTATACTTTTACATTGGAAATAAATAGTTTTAAGGTCAAATCAGACTTTTTTTCAAATCCCCTTTAGGTTCTAAGATAATAAGGAGATATGAAATCAGATTTAGTAGGTATAATTTTTTAAAAAAATGTATTCATAACAAAACACTACTCCATAACCTTACGCCTGAAATAATTTAGATCCGTCATCAGTTGAATGAGCATAGAATGGAAAAGAAACTGTAAAATAGAACTTGAAATGAAATGCATTGTCGGAAACCACCAGGGACTGAAATTAACTGAAGAGAACTTTCCTTCCCCGCCACCAGGGGTTTTTGTTTACCTTGCTTTCTCTTGGTTTTAGCGGCCAACTTTGCTACGCGCGTCTTTGTAATCCCCTTTTTCTAACTTATGTAAATATAAAATTAGTCATGTAAACTTAATCATTATTAAATATTTTCATTCTTAAAGATTTACTCCCTGACTACATACCTGCCACATAATAAAGAGATTTCAGATAATATAAAAGCCACTCCAGTATGAAGAAAACCTGAGACGACCAAAACAAAGGTAAGCGTTAGTTACCTATAATTTAAAGATGTTTTGATCGTAATAGCATGTTACGAGTAATAAGAGACAAAAAGGCAGCTATACAAAATCAAAAATAGTAATGAGAAAAATACTAGTAGAAATCAAAAATGAAATACGAAAAGAAAATGAAGAATAATGCATGAAAACACAAAAGAATATGAAAACAACACACTTATATAAAAAAAACCCAGAAGAATATCGAAAACAACACAGGAAGAATATATGACATATTAAAATGTAAAAATTAAATGACGGAGAATAATAATGACATTTCAAAAACTGAAAAAATGGTAAATTTATTGGCTTTCTAATGAGCCTTGAAAATACTGGCTGTTATCATATATATGTCGAATAATATTATGACATTTCTGTCTTTAACCCTTACTAAATCCATGGGAAGTATACTTTCCACCAAATTTATCAATTTTTAAGGTTGGCACAAGTTCTCGCCAGACCAACACCTAGATGTTCCATTTTCTTATCTCAAACCATAAAGAAGTAACTGGACTTGGTAATTAATTAATAATTAATAAAATTAATTAACAAAAAATTAATGTCATCTAATAAGTTAAATGAATTTCTTTTCTTAAATTAATCTCAATCACAAAGTTATTTTATTATATCACTACTAGAAAAAATGGCTCTTTATAGGCTTAAAAGAAAGGAGAACCAGCTAGCTAGAATTTTGACCTGTGGTTTGCGCATGTGCTAAAAGGATGTAAAAATGCTGTGCTGCACCAGGGGTATAGTGAGCCGGAATGCTGTTCCGGCACTGCTTTTTTTTTCACGAGATATAAATATGAAAAAATTGTGGAAACGTCCTAAAAACAGCGCGATTTTTGTCACCCAAGTTAGAGCGTTCCGGCACTGCTTTTAGAGCGCCCCGGCACTGGTTATTTTGCGACTACACCACTGTGCTGCACAGTGAATATTGGGCATTGTGTTGTATAATGAATTGCAGCACAGTGTCCAACTCGTTGCACTGAATATATCACTGTATTTTACAATGAACATTGGAACATTGTGCTGCGCAGTTAATTGTAACACAGTGCCAGACTCATTGACAATTGAATATGTCACTGTGTTGCAAGTGAATATTGGTGTCTATTCTTCCACAGCTTCAGTTCGGTGTGGTGGCCAAATTGAAAGCCAGCCTACAGAAAATCATGAAAACAAATTTACTAACACTTATTTTTATTTATTTATAGGCAAAACTATTGGTACAGTGTGACATTTTCATGACACTTGCTTTGTTCTTCGCTAATAATTTTATTGTCAGTTTTTTTATTATCACGCAACAATTATTACATATTATTCGTAATTACTATTCATACATTTGATACTGGATATTTGATTTCGAATTTTTAAATCAAAGTCCGTTAAACATAGAACTATAGCATAACATGGACCGACTCGTTCAAGCAAAAGAAATTCAGGCATGTTCTCATTTTTTATTCGCATTCCTTGTTTAAAGCGTGATCCTTGAAATCGGAAATACAACTGCAATTCCTATTCAAATCGAGGAATTACCTGCCTTTTTGTTTTTCGAGGAATACTGTTCTCAACGACCGCATTACAAAGATCACGATTCTTTTTCACCAGTGGTAATTTCAACTGACACATGTAGCTCGAGTTTAGGCTCAAGGCTGCCTTTATTTCCCCTGTGAACCCATTTTTTCAGCTGTAAAATGCTTTTATTTCAGCCGAAGTTAAGAGGGCAAATGCAGTCTTTTGGGGATGTTCACCTGCTTGAGATCTGGAATGAGAAGCATTTCTGTATAGGAAAGCGACATGCGGTATTTAAGCATCCACTTAATACTGGCAATCGTGTTTTTGGTACTTTTGATGCTTTTCGATCAGCGACGAGCTTCATTTGTTGTAAGTATTTTTAATGAACTCGAAAGGATTCTCGAATTTTATCGTAGTCAGAATGAGTTTTTCAATATTTTCAGCTTTATTGTTCAATTAGCCGCCTTCGCCGACCAGCTTTTTCGCCCGGAATATAATTTCAATTGAATCTCTTATGCATAATTTGATTTTCAGGGTTGCCATAACAAAGCAGTTTTAAATTTCAAATTATGGTAGACATTTAACCGATGTTATTTCAGTGGCCTTTCACCTGTTCTGTTTGTTGTCTGCATGAACGTCCTTTCATAAGTGAGTCAAGTAGTTGTCCGTGCCATGTAACATCTAATTTCAACGAATGTATTTTTAATGAACTAAAAAGGATTCTTGTGAATTTTATCTTAGTCAGAATGAGTTTTTCAATACTTGCAGCTTTAATGCTTAATTTCACAATTTTTGCAGAATCCTAATTTGCAATAGATTTCGATTTCAACATGTCGAGATTCTCATAATATTAATTCTCTAGTTTACTCTAACATGAATGCCTTCGGTAGTCATGCACATGCTGTGCTGAAATGAAGATTGGGGCCGTGGAAAAGTTTATGTGCTCGTATAGACGCATAGAAACCAAACAACAAATAGTTTTAAAACGTTTTTTGTTAGTTGAATAACTATATAGACGGTTATTCTCTCCGATTATTTTTTTTTGTTTATTTTTTGGTTATTATTCTTTTTTTGTTTTTATTTTTTTCGAATTATATTAACTTCCTTTGTTTGTTGTATGCAACGGCATAATTGCGCGCTACTTAAACATTGTTTAAATTTTGTAGTGTATTTTTAATTTTATTTAAGTTTGTTTTAATTCCTAATTTAATTTATTTGATTATCTTTATGATCTATATAAACTGTTAGTTATATAACAATAATCTATTCATGTGGTGAATAGATATAGTGCGAAAATCCTTTTATTATTTTTAGTTCTTTTCCTGTGTGGTTGATAGTACTTGAAATTCACGATTAGATCTAGAGCTGTGGTGGCGAACCTACGACCCGCGGATCAGACACTGATCCAAGAAGGCTTTTTAAATGACCCACGCGTTGACTTTTATAAACTTATTTTTTATATCATGAAAAAGATAACAGGCAATAGAAAATATTTAAAAATTAAAGTATAAATATCTAATGTCGAATTTATAAAAAAAAATATTTCTAAGTGGATATTGGTTAACTGATTTTCTATCGTATCACTGCACCTATGACAGTCGGTCATAAACTTGGAGCGTATATTTGTTGCATCGTAGAACGGGGATGTACCTTCTCGTAGTGTTGAACTAATCGGCAGCCTTGACGTACGATAATAATTCAACTTTATTATTAAATCACTTGGTGCGATAATTCATGGCATCACCCCACTGATATAAATTTTTTGACGTCGACCGTTATTTTTTGCTCTTCACTTGCAAAATTAAAAGTTGTAAAATAAAAAAAAAATGTAAATTTTTTAGAGGATTTTAAAAGTGAGAACAAAAGAAAAAAAATGTCAAATGACAACTATTTCTGTTAACGAATCTTCGGTGTTTACAAATTATTGGTACCTTTCTCACCACACTCTTCCCCTTTTTCAAGTTACGCCACTGACTAAGAGGCCTACGGGATAGTATTTAAAAAATAATGAACAACATTTGACCCACTTCTCGAAAAGTTTCGTCATCATTGATCTAGAAAGTGTGAAATTCATGTCATTCGATTGGAAAAGTTTATTTATTAAACAAAACAAAAGATATTTATGAGCTACCGTATTAAGATTTTTAAAACACGCAAGGTGCAAACTTTAGTACATAATGTTATTAATATCGACATTTATCAAAATGTTCGTGTCTAATATAGACGTATTCTTATAGTGATTATAGATAGTTTTCTTTCTTCTGCTAAAGAAAGACTCTTTATCAGTTAGATTGATGTTAATCTGTTGTTGTGCTTGATTAGATATTTTTTCAGAAAAGATTCAATTTAACCATAATAATCTGGCTTTGGGCTTAATCAAAGCAGAATTTAAATGTTTGATACTAGCAAAGATCAATTAGGTCCAAGCAGCACTGTTTATTGAATTGTTGAAATGAAGTTTTTATCGTAAAGATTGATATCCTTGAATAATTCCTGTGTGACGCTTTCTCATATAATAGAGTCATGAATTCTCGAATTCATTGATTACAACGATCCATACACTGTAGATTTTTTTATGAGAATTATTTAATTCATTCTGAAACCCCTCGAAATAACCAAATAATTCTATTATTTATATCTAAAAATAATAATGCATATCATTTTTCTTAATTCTTGTGGTGATAGAATTCCCAACTGTCGACTCTGTGTTTAGGTCCCATAGTATTATCAGTGGTGACAGAATTGTTAGCTCTCTACTCTATTTATAGGTCCCATAATATTATTGGTTTTTAAAAAATTCAGAAAAGACGTACAAAAATCCAGAGAGCAGAAAACAAATATGTAATGCCCCCAAAAGATTATGTATATGATTGTCAGAATCTCGTTCTGGAAATCGTTCATTAGATATATAGAAGTTCATACTTTCGCTTCGCGTTCTCATTTGTTCACCTGTTGGAATCACTGCTCCTTTTTCAAACTTTTGATTCCCACTTTCGTCTGTTTTACTCTCTTGCGGTGGCGCTAACAGATGGGAGTAAGATCTTACACATAGCTTCGATACTTATCTTTGTTCTATGAGGTGTTTGTTATCTGAACTTGTATTTCTTGCCAGAACACAAAAATCTTTCGGAAATGCGTTCGTTGCCCGATTTGATCGTAGCCGTTAACCGACCACCCATTAAATTCTGTTTTTCATATTACCCCCTACATATCCGCATCTCTGATTGCTATGCAGTACACTTCCTCTTAATTATCTTCCACTGAAATTGTGTGTCAAGTTATATGAGGCATGTGAGAGTTACAGATTACAGTAAAACCCCGGTTAACCGAACTCGGGTTAACCGAAACCCGGGTTATTCGAAATGCCTCTGAAATCACAAATCTCCAAAACAAGTACTGTACATGTGCTGCTATTTTAGGCTGCCCTAAGATTTTTTGAACAATGCAGTGAATCAACGCCTGCTGATGTCCTTTTAATGAAAAGATGGCAGGTAATTGCTGCTCGAAAACGTTGTAGGGACGGAAGAAACAAACAAAAATTACTGAGTTTTTTTAATGAGTAATTCATGTGCCGTAAACCAGTGGCAATCCAAGATTTGGTCAGGGGGTGCTGAGGTATAAAAAGTTTTGTATCGTCGTGACGAATGTCAAATCTTAAGGCTTATGTAAACCAAAACACTTTAACTTTACAGACTTTACTCACCTGACAATAAAAATCATAAAGAACATTACAATACCTTCGATAATTTAACAAAAAACACAGTGAAATAACTAACAAAAACATTTTTTTGAGCGTGTCAACGCTGCGAATACGAGTAGAATGAGTACAAAAGTGGGAAAACTTTTGAGCCTATTAAAAACCAGAAAGAAATGTTTTCACTTTTTTTAAAGAGGAATTAAGAAAAAACAGCTGTAGTGGTTTGAAATAAAATAAAGAATTCTGGTCTAGCTCTCGGGGGGGGGGGG
>BGPR01028034.1:4369-20271 GCA_013235015.1 Araneus ventricosus
CGCCTATAAATTCTTTCAGTAATTCTCTTCTTTTGATGTCTTTCAGTTTCCTATTTCCACGATAAAATAAAATGGTTTTATGAAACAAAGGTTTGCAGTTTAATATACGCAGGCAGCAATTGGAAAGCTAAGTTTTAATTCGTATTGGCAAACCTTAACTGAAAACTGTTCTCTCTTATCTTTCATGCTATAAATACATGAAGCTTTACCTTTCATTCAGCATTATAGCGAAAAACACATAACATTTTAATAAAATTTGTTTAATTTTTTACTGCAGATTCTAGCTATAATGTCTTCTTTAGATATCAAGATTCAATGGATAGTAAAATTTCAAATTCGAAGCTTGTATAAATATTATTTTGAAAGCCGACCATGATGCCATGTAACCGAAATTCGAAAGATTTCGACATGAAGTAAGTTGCCGTGACTTTTCGCCTGTTAAACATAAATTTAAAAACATCATTAAGACTTTCTCAACAAATTATATAGTACATTTTTTCCGTTAAAAGTTTCCTGCACACGTTTGCTCTTTTTTCTTCCAGGCAAGTTTGGATATTTCGATATTTTTGACATATTTAATGATTCATTGTGTAAACCCATTTTTAGTAATAGTCTATAAACATGAAATCGAAATAAAGTTTGCAACACTAAAGCAAGATGTTAGCTGAATGTCAATTGGTGATATAATATAAACTTTCGTTTATTTATGTATACAAAGGGCAAAAGTTTTTGCCACTTATTTTTCTTGTTTCTGCACGAAAATGAATAGCAATTGTTACACTTGTTAAAAAAACGAAGAAAAAACCGAGTTCTCTTCCAAATTTCCGTGACAATCAACTAGATTGCTCATTTTCAGTTTCAACAGTGGTCATGTGGTCCGTTAGCAGATTCTTTCGTAAATTTTATCAAACTGGGTGAAAAGTTCATCACATTCTTAAAGGATATTTGACCATTTTATTACGTGAGTTCGTCATTCGTACTTTCCTAGTCTTTTGTTCTTTTTCCGTCTGAAGAAATCACTCTAAATCTTTAGATAAATCTTTGTGTAGAACTTAACGAGTTTCTTGAATTCTATCCAATGCGATTTCCTTTCATTTGTAAATCGGCAGATTGACAGTTTCTTAACTCTGCTGAATAATATGTCGAAGATTTTTTTAAAGATAGTTGTCTAAATACTTAAGTTTCCGTTTTATGAATTCATACAAATTTTGTTTGGAGTGAATTTGTTATATAGTTGGTTTTATTGATCTTACATTGATCGTTGTTGGTATTAAAAAATGCCTAGTTGTATTATATCGAGTGTGAATTTTTTATATAGTTGGTTTTATTGATCTTGCATTGATCATTTTTGGTATGAAAAGTGCCTAGTTGTATTATATCGAATGTGAGTTTGTTATACAGTTGGTTTTATTGATCTTGCGTTGATCATTGTTGGTATAAAAAAGTGCCTAGTTGTAATTTAAACAAATTTGTTCCAAATTTCATAAAACAGTGGAGGTGAGAACTTAAATGAGGATCTTTAGAAACTAAGAGGCAGCAAGCAATCTTAATTATTGCTTTGGTTTCAAGCAAAAGAGCATATTTATATGCTTTTCAAACATTTGTTCATCAATTAATCGAAAGTAAATTATAAAATATGGTAAAAGTAAATTATAAAAGAAAACAAAACGTTTAGAATTGTGAAGAAATTGCCAGCTTTTGTCTGTTTCATTTTCAAGTAGAGAGCATGGCTTATCAAATTGCTTAAAAGTCTAAGTGTTTAAATTTCTTGAGGATAATTTTGTAGTGCTTTACCATCGCTAACATGGACCTACAAGACGCATGGGTGAAAGGATTTACTTCCACCTTGACCAAGAAAGCTGAAGTAGAGTTGAACGAAAATTTTGAAACGAAAACTGAGGCTCTGATGAAATTTAGACTCTTGATCAAAGGTAAGTTAACGCAATATCAATGGTACGATTATTGTTTAATTTTGAAATTATGACGAAATTCAAGTTCAACTGCGTTGCAAGTCAAAATTAAAAGATACTGTCTGAAATAAAATTTAACCGTTAAAAATGAATTTAATCAAATTAATAGAAATACAGATATGGATGAATTCGTAAATGAAAATTATTTCTCTGCTTTACAACAAATCTTTCTTAAAAGATGAAAGATCACCTCTGACAGAAATACAAACTCCCATCATGATATCGAATTTAACAAAATTTGATACAATCTTATGGAATTGAAATCCAATCTTCTGAAAATGCATTTCCAGCTCCTGGAAGGCATTTCGCAAAATAGTACTCTGGCCTAAGACATCCCACACATGTTAAATCTGGTTAAGGTCTGGTAAGTAAGTTAGCCAGTCCTTTCAATTGATATTTTCTGCTCCCAAGTGTTCTGATATCTGATTATTCGATAGGGGCTATATTTATCTTCCATTAGCAAAAATTCTGGACAAACCCTCAGCCCCAACATTTTAAATGGAGTTTCAAGATTTAGTTCACATATATATATATATATATCTGTCTAATCTCTCTATCAAAATTCTCTATCAAATCTAGTCTAGTCTCAAACCAATATCTAGTCTCTATCAAAATTATGCAACCTGATGCTGCCATTCTTCCTGATTCCACTCTAATCCATGAAACCTCTTCCCTAGCCCTTTAACTGCTGGAGTGGTTTATAAACCACATACATAAATTGTATCCAGACGCGGGTGTGGTTTATAAACCACATGTTACGGCTGTGGCTTATGTACCAGGTTTACGTACCACTAAATTATAGAAATGTTTTTTTAATAAATAAATTATGTATTATATAATTAATAATATATAATAAATAATTAATATTATATAATAAATAATCTAATTTTCTTATAAAATAAGTATCTTAATAAAATAGGTCTTTTTTTCCTTATCGTTTATTTTACCACTAAATTATAAAAATAAATAACAAAATTTTAAGCTTTTGTTTTTAATTACAAAATGTCTACTTAGTCATGCACATACTTTTGATTCGCCACTGTATCACAATAAATGCATAAACTGATAAAAACAAAAAAAAAAAAATAACATTTAACGTAAAAACACAAATCAATAAAAAAAATTAAAAAACGAGACAAACAAAGCACCTGAAGCGCTCTAAAACGCTGCAAGCAACCAAGATAACAATGAAAATACAATAAAGCACCTAACACAATGAAAATTAAAAAATAAATAAATAAATAAAATTGAACAGGGTTGAAGATGTCAAAAGAAACAACCTTGAAAAAAAATCTCAAGTGGATTTTTTTTTCTTTTGACTTCTACAACCTTGTTCAATTTTATTTATTCTTTTAAATTTACACTGTGTTTGGTGTTTTATTGTATTACAATAAATGCATGACATATATGTTTCATTTTTTCTCGTTTAGACATATTGAAAATTTTGAAAAATAATAAATAAAACTAAACAGGATTGAAGAAGCCAAATTTTTCTTTTTTAAATTTTCATTGTGTTTTGTGTTTTATTGTATTACAATAAATGCATGACATATATGTTTCATTTTTTTCCGTTTAGACACAATGGAAATTTTAAAAAATAATAAATAAAATTGAACAGGGTTGAAGAAGTCAAAAGAAACCACCTTGAAAAAAAAACCTCTGGTGGATTCTTTTTTTCTTTTGACTTCTTCAACCTTGTTCAATTTTATTTATTTTTAAAAAAATTTCCATTGTGTTTGGTGTCTTATTGTATCACAATAAATGCACAATATATATGTTTCATTTTTTTCCGTTTAGAGCAATCGGTTGTAATAAAAGTACCCTCAATTAAAGGGCTAAGAAGCTGAATATTTCTTGAATAGAATCAAGTTGCGCGATCCCTGCTCCGTCCAAATGAGTACAACTTTAGAATCACAGTTCAGGACATATCTGGAATCTTCAAAGGACAGCACATTGTCCTATTCCTCTTGGCCCCATACAACATCCATTTAAATTATCCCATATGGAAACTGAAATGAGGAGGACATAAACGATTGTTTTTCCCACATAATAGCGAAACTTCTGAAGCCACAATGCAGGAACCAAACTGTTGAAACCAACTTCTGTAGCAGCCTTAAGGTCTATAACCACTCCTTTTTGTAATTTTTTTCACCATTTATTTTAGCGAAAATGACAGAAAATGGTCTTCGGATGCGTTTGTAATTTCAGTGGCGTATCAATAACATTTTTGCCGTCCGGGCCGAACTTCCAACATCCTTTACAAGTTACATAGGAAACATAAAACTCAAAATAAAAAATTAAATTCCATGAAAAAAAGCATTTGATCTGTAATTCATATCCAAATCACCTCGGTCTGGAGCACCTCTGTCCGATGTATCTGAGTGACGGTCGCTGCAATAGCTCGAGTGCTGAGACCGGAGTCCTAACGGCCATCACCAGCCACGACATGACCTCTCCTGGAGGAGGCACGCACTATCACAGGCAGAGGGCAATCCCAAGCCTTTATTGTGCCCACCAGGGAAGCGAGACCCCGCTTACTAATCTCGCGGCTTCTCATCTACGTACTCGTACTCATGGTGCTCCCCCCCCCCAAATGGGCCCATTTTATTAATAATGTAATTTGTTGTTTGACGCTTTCGATCTCAGAAGATAGATTTAGAAATCACGCGTCCACCAACGGTCTTTTTTTACTTTCTCGTATGCGAAGTATACAAAGAGAAAGTATTATAATCGTCAAAAAATTCGAACTCGAGATTTTGACGAATCTCCTAGTTTTAGACCTCCCTGAGTCCGAAAAACACAATTTGGGAATTATGTCTGTCTGTGAACACGATAACTTGAAAACTTGAATAGCTACATGGATAAAATTTGTTACACAATCTTATCGTCATGAATGTAGGTCCGTATAAACTTTTGGGCCAAATCCGTCAAAGAGTTGACTGTCTGTCGGTCTGTATAATCGCATACTTATATCTCATAAGCCTTTTGGCTTAGATAAATAAAATTTGGTATCACGGATGCTAACATTAATTATAGATCTGTGCCCATTTTCATCGGAATCGGTTATAAAACAGATGTTCATATTGCATATTGCATATTTTTTATTTTTAAACCGATCGTTACTTCCACGCGCATGCTTACTGGAAGCAATCTCTACATGCGGAAGCTATGGAGCGAATTACGTCACTTGTACTTGAGCCGGCAAGAGTGAAATCGGTACGCATATCTTTGAATTCGATTCTTCACCCAAGAGTTTTAACTCAATCTACAATGGAAGTAGGAGTCACAGACCTGGAGTACAGTGGTCTAAATTCTTTTATCCGCTGGAGTGGGGGGGGGCAGTGCACCCTTTGGGGGGAAGGAGAAAGTTTAGGAGAATGCGCACCCAGTTGGTTTTTTTCTCTTTCTCATATTGAGTAATTACCGACAAAAGTCGGAAAATAATAGTTTTAATTATATTATTTTACTTTTCGCATGATATCATAATGTTATAAGCAAAACCGAACACTGCACTCCTAGTAAAGTTCCTATGCCTTCGATATGAGTTAGTCCAAAATTTTATGCAGATCTTACACTCTGTAACGTCCACTTTTCACCCCTCTATCTCATATTTTATCTAAAGTATCTGATAGCGCCATCTGTTGACAGTCTCTATAAATCCATTTCGCGGTAATGCGCAGTAAAACATTACTACTACAAATGTACCTTATATTCTGTCATATTCAAATTTTGAATTCAACCTTTACTACAATGTTTCTTTTAATGTATTGTCATATTCTGTAAGTTTCTGTAATTGAAAGAAAACCCTGTATACTAAAAAAAACACATGCGGAGTGAGTTTGAAATTCTTCACTTAATGTCGATTTTTTACTTTGCTATCTGATAAATATTTTATTATTTCAATTTTGATCCTAGTAATGCTCCCCTCAAGTTCTTAAAATGACACCAGAATCAACCTTCCTAGCTAAACGTTTCCACGCTACACTTATTTATAACCTTATACAAAACCCAATTCACAACAATCATGCATACACTGGTACGATGTACGTCAGAGGTAAAACAAATACCTATGCGGATAGACAGCCAAGATGTGGATCTATCCATTGTAGGGTCAACCTTTCTTTCTGTATTATATATTAGTTCTTGTAGTTATGAAGTGATTCAAATCTGACGGTATATTGTCACAATAAGAAAGTTCAACTGACTATCACTGTGTAACGAGAAAGACGTTTTCAAGTCCAAAAAATAGTTCCTTAATTTGTATCACTAGTTTATGCTTGATACCTAATTCTCAGCACACAGTCTCTGGATGTTTATAAATTAGAATTGATTTTTAATATTTAAATAAGAAATTAAGTCGAAAACAATTCATTTAAAAAAGTCAAATCACTTCTTATAACGCTTGAGCACCTCAATTTATTTTTTAAATGATTTAATTCTAAGAAATTTAGATTCTTTATATTTTCAATATGTAAATTAAGTGAAAGTTAGATTACATATTGAAATATAAAAGAAGTTAATTTAAAAGACAAATAATGCCTCTAGTTTTCTGAGGTGTTGTTTTCATGTCTCCTATGTGGGTTAAAATAGGCACAAAGGTCCATTAGTTTTTTCCAAGTAATAATGAAGCTAAATAAATTACAAGTTTGAGTCTTTGTATCTTACCTCATTAACTAAATCATGTATATGCTCTGATTAAATGATCTTTCTGATGCACCAAACACCTGAAAGCAATTTTTGACCACAAAAAACTACTTTTAATAATAGTTTAATAAAGCTATTAATTATCTTAGAATAATAAAGTACTTGTCCAAATGAAATATAATAAATGATCAATTTGTAGAATTTGAATACAATTGATTGGAAGTATATTCGAGCATGTATGGTACTGTTTTTTGCAATAAATGTTAGTAAGTAACTATTTCCATGTTATTTGAGACTTAAATTATTAAAAAAAGCAAATAATTATGGTTTTGCTGCATATGCGAAAGTGAAAACCCATTTTGTTGTGGTGTAGACGTCAACAGAAAAATTACCTAAGTTTAATTTAGAAATCAAGCCTGCTTCAACCTCTATGAAGTTGATTAGCAAGACTGAAGTTACGAAAACGTTTTAAAAAATCACATCGTGAGACAATATACTGCTTTTACAATTTAATAATCTTCAAAGGATATGCAACTTTAGTTGAATTTCCGGAAATTTGAAATTGTTAAAAAAACTTAAGGGACTTGCCTGTAGGTTAAATTTTAAAACTAGAAATACACTAACTTATTAAATTCTTGATCAAGAAGTTTTAGATGAAAGTTGCAGAATTTGGATCTCTCTGATACACGCCTCCTGTCAATAACCCTGTACAGCCTATGTGTTAATCAATCTAAGTATTCTAGATAATCTCTGAAAGTATTACTGGTTATGGTAATTCTTTTCAATAAAAATGTTATTGATCCCCAACCTATTCGCATTTCACTCCTTTTACCCTACACAGCAGAAATTATATAAACATTTCAATTTTACGCTACACAGTAGAAGTTATATAATCATTCGCATTTCAATTTCTTATTGCAGTTATAGAATCATTCAGATTTCACCTTTACGTTACACAAGAAGTTATAGAACTATCAGGATTTCACCTTACGCTACAAAGCGCTATAGAACACCTGCATTTCACCCTTACGCTACAAAAAAAAAGCAGGTTATAGAATCATCTCGTATTTCACCTTTACGTTACACACAGCAGAAGGTAGAACTGAATGTACTCTGCACCCCTTACGCTACAAAGCGTGAAGCTATTAGTTCGTGTGCATCACCTTACGCCACTAAAAGTGAAGAAGTTATATAATCATCTTGCATTTCCACCTTACGCTACAAAAGCAGAAGTTGAGAACTCATCTGCACTTCACCTTGCCACAGTGAAGTTATAGAATCATTTACTTGGTAACCTACGCTACAAAGCAGAAGTTACACCATTCTGCATCTTTACGCTACAAGTTGTAGTTATAGGAATCATCTCTGCATTTCCCACTCCACAAAGCAGAAGGCTATAGAATCATCTCGCATCAACCACGTCAGCTATCAAAAGCAGAAGTTTATAGAATCATTTCCATTCCACAGCCAGTAGTTATATAATTGATTCCACTTCTCCACGCCAGAGCAGAAGCTATATAATCATCTGCATTTCACACAAAGCAGAAGTTATAGGAATCATCTTGTACTTCCTTTAGCGCCACAGCAGAAGTTATGCTAACATTCGTATTTCACTCATTGCGCTACACAGCAGAAGCCATAAATCATCTTCGCATTTCACCCACGGCCACACAGCAGTAGTTATAATCATCTCGCATTTCACCTACGCTAGCCACGCAGTAGTTATATAATCATTCGCATCGACCTTTACGCTACACAGCAGAAGTTATATAATCAGTCTGCATTTCACTCTTACGCCACACAGCAGAAGTTATATAATCATCTCACCCCATAGGATTGTGAAGACTATTTACTGATCGCTCACACCTTTAGGCTGGGGCACTTTTGGACGGATTTGGTGCTAGGAGTGACAGGTAAATGGGAGTCGGATGGAGCGTGCATTTGTGGGCTTTCTTGGTTAGGTCACCTAAAGTAAAACAAACATTCTGTAAGATCCCATTCCTTCACTTCCCCATTTTGGTTGTGAGAAATAACTCCGTCGCATGCGCAAAAGGGGAGGGTTTCAAACTGAGAAACATACAGTATGCATCAATTTACCGATATAATCATCTATATTGTATGAAAATCACATCCCATATTCAGGCGAAAACCAGTGGGAGGTCTCTAAACATTCCCGTATATACTCTAAAAAAAGGTATGTTTCCCTCCCCTGCGTGGATAAAAAAAAAAAAAATTGAAACAAACCAAACCTAGAATCCAAATGACTACCGGAAGGTTTTTCATTGTAGATTGTGCGATTTGTAAACCATTTAGGTAAAGAATCAAATTCGAGATGCAAACTGATTAAAACGCATCAGAATTGTTTCACTTCCACTTCCATCCTGGGCGATCAGTGACGGTCAACAATGCCTGCGCGTACCAGAGATTTCACCCAGTAATGCGGCATGGAATCGGACAGGGAAAAATTAATTATGGTTTGGGCCTTTTTAATTTGATTGGAACAAATTTACACAGACCTATACTAATGTTGGCAAACCGTCATACCATATTTATTGAAGCCAAAGGGTTTAGAGATATATAACTTTGAAGTATGACATATATATTCTATTATACCATCAACTCTTCGATGGATTTGATCCAAACTTCAAACGAACGATAATTCAAGGATGAGCAAAATTGTACCAAATTTTATTCATCCGGCTACCAAGTTTTGAGTTATAAGTGTTCACATGACTCGGACAGACATACAGACTGCCTGTAGACGGATCCAAAATTTGGATAGAAACCTACAAATTATATGTAACGACCACATACCAAATTTCATCTCCGTAGCTCTAATAGTTTTGAGTTATCGCCCAAGGCATTTCAGACAGACATAACTCAAAATTGTTCGGAGGAGGTTCAAAACGTGAAGATCCGTCAACGAAAACCGAGTTCGAATTTTTGACGATTACAGAACTTCTTTTGTTGTACTGTATACGAGAAAGTAAAATGCCATAAAAACGGCCCACAGATCTCACTGTAGTTCCGAACTGACTCTCCATTGAGATGTTGTTCCCAAGCACCCCTTTTTAGTTAATGTTCGTTGAAGAAATCAAGAATTTAGATTCTCAGTTATGATAAATCTCATATTTTTAAAATGGCAAATGTTTTGGACCGACATACTATCCTAAATTGAGTTAAGGAGAAAATAGTTATGCACAGTTTCTGTGTCTGGAACCCAGAGCTGCCCTCACATTTCAAGTAATATACAGTTACCCTGAAGGAGTTCGCTAAGAAAAGGAGTTTTCAAAATTTTAATTAAATTTTTAATTAAGGATTAATCGGAAAAATTTTTCCCTTTAATAACTTTGAAGAACACATGTTTGTTCATTTTTTACAATTTAAATTCAAAGTGGGGTTTTAGTGATATCATTTTACTTTCTCGCATACGAAGTATACAAAGAGAATATTGTAATCTTCAAAGTCAAACTCGAGATTTGAGGATCTCCACCGTTTACAGACCTCCCTGATTCGAAAAAACACAATTTTTAATATGCTCTTGTGTGTGTCTGTGTGTGTGTATGTGTGTCTGTGTGTCTGTGTGTGTCTGTGAAGACGATAACTCGAAAACTATCATAGCTAAGGAGATGAAATCTGGTATGTATTCTTAAACATAATTTGTAGGTTTCTATCAAATTTTGGACAAAATCCGTCAACGGGAAGTCTGTCTGTCTGTATGTTCGGGGTCATGCGAACGCTATAACTCAAAAACTTGAAAAGCCAGATGGATAAAATTTTATACACAGTTTTATCGTCATGAATGTAGGTCCGTATAAAATTTTGGGCCAAATCCGTCAAAGGGTTGACTGTCTGTCGGTCTGTATAATCGCATACTTGTTCAGTTTTGAAACTAACTCCCTGCGCATGCCTGCTAGTGGCAATGCCTGTGCAAGGAAGGGACGCTCCGAAACTTGGCAGTTTGCCAAAAACAAATTCTGGAGTGATTTTGTAAGGAAGCAAACATTTAGGGAGTCTCGCCAGGTCCTGTTGCGCAAAAGAATGAGCAGAGGATTTGAATTTGTTTTGATCCTTCAAACCACGCGTGGTTCCAACTTTGGTTTACTTGCGACGGAAGTTTATTTGACGTCTTTTATTATTCTAGTTTTCTCTACATGTGTTAGGAGTATACGAGAAAGTTTAGGGGAGACCACTCCCGCTGGTTATATTAGGAATGGGAAAAACTTACCGGTTTAAATCGAAAACCCCTTTTTTTATTTCGGCTAACTACTTTTATTTGATTATTTTTTTGCCCCAGTTTAAACCGGTTATTTTTTTTTAATCCAAAATCCGGTTCGGAAGATAGGTTCGATTTTAGGTTCGATTAGAGTAAAATTTACCAAGTTATAAAGCTTTTAATTTCATCATCTTAGGCCAATCACCGACAACCGCTTCCTCGAGGCATCTGTTGGTTGGCGGATTACTGAAAGAGTCTTTATGAACAGATAAATATTGGCCAATGAATTGATTTCCTACAGAAACAACACTAATAAAAAATTTTGTCTGCAAACGGGGTCTGTTTTTTGTAGCCAAAAATATTTATATTCAGTCGGAAGTTCTGTGGCTTCCGAAAGATTAGTATCTGCGTTGAATGATGTTGCTTCCGATGAGAGGTGTCGACTCACGGATCAACACATTGCTGAAAGAGTCTTTATGAGCAGATAGGACGATAAATATTGTCCAACGAATTAATTTCTTGTGAAAACAATTTTCATAAAAGATTTTGTCTATAATAATTACTTATCGTATTAATTACTCATTTATAATCATTAATATTTACATTAATTAATTATCGTATCAATACTTAATTATTATATATTATTATTAATAAAAAATTCTGTCCACAAACGTTGCTTTAAAAAAAACACCTCAAAAACCGGTTATTTTGAGCGTTTTTAGCTGCCAGGTTAAACTGGAGGTAAAAAAAAAACGGTTTAATCGAAAAAAATTTTTTTTTTTTGTTTGCAATGACCGCCATCCTTATTTTACATACGTGCAGCTTTGTCTCTAATTTCAATCGATTTTTCAAAACGGATTACAAACAAAATATTTTTAAGTACGTTCTATAACAATACTTTTCATTTAGTTACTGCATTTAAGGACACACGTGTTGGGACGATATTAAATACATTTTTGTGTGCACGTTATAGTTACTATGCAATTAAAAGTAAATTTTTAAAAATAATATAGAGGCAGACGTATCAAGCCTAAAAACATAGTTATGTCACGATGGCTTGGACTAGAAGTTCGAATCTGCTTTAAATTTTTACTTTCTCGTATACGAAGTACACAAAGAGAAAGTGTTGGAATCGTCAAAAAATTCGAACTCGAGATTTTGACGAATCTCTACGTTTTAGACCTCCCTGTGTCCGCAAAAAACCAGCGGGAGTGGCCTCCCCTAAACTTTCTCGTATACTTTTCAAATATATTCATTTCCCTTCCCCCTGCGTTGATAAAAAGTTCGAACCAACTGTAACCCAGAATGCAATGACTATCAGAAGGTTTTTTATTGTTGATTATAGTCATAGTAAAATATTGAGGTGAAGAATCATATTCAAAGAGATGCGTATGTATTAAAACTTCGCAATATTTATTTTTTTTTATCAAACTCTAGCAATGCGAGTTCCGCTTGCGGAGAAGAAAACAGGAGAATAGCTTGCGCAGAGATTGCTTTCAATACGCAAGTAAAACGAGACGCCCTAAATGTTTGCTTCCTTACAAAATCTCGCCGCCAGAATTGGTTTTTGGCAAACTGCCAAGTTTCGGAGTATCCCTTCTTTGCACATTGTGCATGCGCATGGAGTAGAACAAGTATGCTATTATACAGACCGACAGACAGTCAGCCCGTTGACGGATTCCGCCCAAAATTTTATACGGACCTACATTCATGACGATAAAACTGTGTACCAAATTTTATCCATCTGGCTTTTCAAGTTTTTGAGTTATAGCGTTCGCATGACCTCGAACATACAGACAGACAGACTTCCCGTTGCCGGATTTTGTCCAAAAGTTGATAGAAACCTACAAATTATGTTTAAAGACCACATACCAAATTTCATCCCCGTAGCTCTAATAGTTTTCGAGTTACCGTGTTCACAGACAGACACACAGACAGACATAATTCCAAAATTGTGTTTTTCGGACTCAGGGAGGTCTAAAACGTGGAGATTCGTCAAATTCTCGAGTTCGAATTTTTTGATGATTACAATACTTTCCCTTTGTATACTTCGTATACGAAAAAGTAAAAACCCAATTTTGGAATTATGTCTGTCTGTCTGTGAACATGATAACTCAAAACCTGTTCAAGCTAGAGGGTTGAAATTTGGTATGTGATATTTACACATAATTTGTAGGTCTTTATCAAATTTTGGACAAAATCCGTCCAAGGTAAGTCTGTCTGTCTGTCCGCTTTCATGTGAACACAATAACTCAGAAGCTAAAATAGCTAGACAAATAAAATTTGGTGCACAGTTTTATCATTAAGAATGTAGCTCCGTATAAAAGTTTGGGCCAAATCCGTCAAAGGGTTGACTGTCTGTCTGTCTGTATATTAGCATACTTGTAAAAATTATATCTCATAAGTCTTTTGGCTTAGATAAATAAAAATTGGTATCACGGATGCTAACATTAATTATAGATCTATGCCCAATTTTCATCTCAATCGGTTAAAAAAAAGGTGTTCAAATTGCATATTCAATTTTTTTACATTTGAAACGGATCCGTATCTCCAAGCGCATGCGCATTGGATGCAATCTCTGTGCATGATATTCAGCGGCTTCATTGTGAAAGGCTTGTGCTTAACGACTCCTTCTTGGAGCTTTTTTCTTCCCTTTTGGCTCCTTTTTCTCCCTTTTGGCGAAATCGGATCCTGCTCGGATTATTATATTTCCGTTTGTTTTGTTGTTTCCGCGTGTCATGGAGAAACTGGTTGCGTTCTGGGAATAGAGCAGATTAGAAATTTTTTTCCGAGAGAGGGTGACACGCTATGCGAGAGTTTTTGAGAAATGAGTATACGAGAAAATTTAAGGGAAGCCACTTCCGCTGGATTGTATCAATGTTCAATCATTTAAGTGTCAGACGGCGAGACTTGGCTTCCCCTGTTTAGTGTTTAAAAACTATCAACCGCTTTATCAGTACAATCGAATTAATTGCACATTGAGTCGATTCCAAGCACTTCTATTAAAGCCCATAGTAGAAATAAAAAATTTACTTGCAAATTTTTTCTGCGTTTATTTTTTATTAGAAGTAACGATTATTTTTACCCAAGAATGAATACATACTAATTAACGATTAAGCCTAAGCAGCGCCATTGTGTTGCTTTGCACTTTTGAACTGATGTAAGAAACTTTCACATAATGAATGGAAGGGATTTTCTTTTTTAACCAGCGGGAGTGAGCTCCCCTAAACTTTCTCGTATACTCCATAACAAAGGTGTATTCCCTGCTCTACCCTCAATAAAAATTACAGACCTTCGGTAACGCCACAAGCTCCAAGATTTTATGGAACGTTTTGGAATATAAAATTTTATTAAAGATATCACTCACTTTCTCGCCACACCTACGGCGAGGCATCTCGAAATCCAATTTTAGAGATTGCCATAATTTCTGCTGGTCTTACCAAGCCTGGTTTAGGTTTGGCCACAATTTTCTTTGACCTTCTTAGACCGCGCCAAAGCGAAAGGAAACCTTATTATAAAAACCGCTTGGCCGCAACTTACTATCGCCAAGCAGCAGTAAACTGCGCCAACATAATGGCGATATGTAATTTGAATCGAATATGCAATTTGAACGCCTTTTTTTAAACTGATTGAAATCAAAGTTGGATGCAAGTCTACAATTAAGGTTATAAGACCTCATATCAAATTTCATTTATCTAAGTCATTGCTTTTAAGAGTTATAGCGTTTACAAGCACGATATTATACAGACCGACAGACAGTCAATCCCTTGACGGATTTAGTTCAAAATTTTATACGGATCTGCATTCCTGACGATACAACTGTATACCAAATTTTATTTGTCTAGATATTTTAGTTTTTGAGTTATCGTGTTCACATGAACGCGGACAGACAGACTTATCTTGGACGGATTTTGTCTAAAATTTGATAGAAATCTACAAATCGTATGTAAAGATCGCATACCAAATTTCATCTCTCTAACTGGAATAGTTTTTTAGTTATCGTGTTCACAGACACACAGACAGACAGACATAATTCCAAAATTTTGTTTTTCGGACTCGGGGAGGTCTAAAACGTGGAGATTCGTCAAAATCTCGAGTTTTGACGATTACAATACTTCCTCTTTGTATACTTCGTATACGAGAAAGTAAAAAAGTAAGACAAATATATAGAAGGTTAGTTCTTTGTGCTATTGTTATGTGCGATTTGATATGATAAATTTCTGACTTTGTAATTTCTTGTTCAGAAGAAATCATTCCTTTTTTCATTTTCTATCTTAAAACAAAATTAGTAGGAAGGGAAATATGAAGGAAATGGGAAGGACTGAACAAACATCAAAATATTAAAGGACTGCTTTAAACTATGAAAAACAATTTGCCCAATTCATCCAAAGGTATGGTTTGAAATTCGTAGTTTATTAATTTGTCTCGTGATCTCCTTGGTTTGAAATTCACAATTTCTTCACTTGCCTCGTGATCTCCTATTAAAATTTTCCCTTAATAGAGGAAAAATGGTTAAAAAATTGGCTACATTCAGCATAACCTTTTGACTTCACTAACCATTTGTCTCATTAAATGTATCCTAATAACCACAATTCAAGACCCAACAGCAACAAACTAAAATTTTTTAATTTCACTCCTCAGATAATGTACAGTATAAGCAGGCTCTACTATATTTAACCTTCTGACTTCCAAACCTCAGATAATGATCTTATAGCGAGTATTTAGTTTTGGGCCTCCAGGGCACAGAAGAGCGACCGCGAACTGCCAAGGTTAAGCCCAAAGAAACTCGCTTTTATTGTTACGTCAGAAGAAAGCGAGAAAGGCTTTTTCACTCAGATCCAATGCATGTTAGTAAGCGAAGGGCTGTTTACATCCATGATCGTTCTATATAGTGAAGTATTCTAACCGTCCTTTGCAAGTGTGATGGCATCATTCCCCATGTGGCTGAAGGGGACGATCCCCGAAATCGAACGGATAGCACACGAAGAGCTTAGTGAAACAGCAGAAGTCAGACAAAGAAGCTTGAAGGAATTCAAAGAGCTTATTAACGGTTAGTTGAAATTTCATGTGAT
>BGPR01028036.1:0-20267 GCA_013235015.1 Araneus ventricosus
TGTTGCCAGTAGCAGACACGGAATAATTTATCTTGGTAAGTATCTCAATTTCCGCTTTCACGTGCGGTTGATTTTTCTAAACTGTTATTTAAAGTATACTCTAAACGTATCTTTAACTTTAAAAACATTTCTTTTCTTAACATTGGTGGAAGAATTCTTTTTTATCGTTCTTCAGTTTTGTGCGGTTATTTTCGGGAGAGTTGAAAAATAAATAAGCAAAAAATGCGTGCTTTAAAAAGGAATGCGATATTGAGGTAATCTCTACATATTTTTTCTTATATATTAGTTCATAGCGTTAGATGCCTATGAAGCTAATTAAATTTGTTAAAAGTTGAATGAACATGAATTAGTTTTCTTATCTTTTAGATGATGAAACGAGTAAGTTGTTCAGTGTTCAGGTGTGCTTTCATTTGAGAACCACTCAATGAATGATTGAAATCTATTCCTAATGAATATCATAATCATCATCTAATAAGAGAAAACATATCAGGAAATTAACATATTTGCTTTTTACTGATGTCTCAAAAGATTTCTACCTAGTTTATGAACAATGAAATATGAAAATGTTAATAAAATATCCACTATGATATAAAAGTAAGCAAAACGCTATATTTAAAAGATTATTGTAGTGTAGACATTGCCAATGATATCGATTAAAATCGAATATAGATTATAAAGGACATGATTTATTTTCATGTGCATTGGGATTGTTCCAATTGAAATATGTAAAAGCATTTACTTGTGTGCCTTTGATCGTGGCTTTAATTGAAACTGAATTTTTAAAAATATTGTGTCCAGAAACGGTTTGACTATAAAATTGGAATCACTAAATAAATATTTTTTTTTAAATTTGAAAATGGTCTGAAATCTGTTTCCTTTGAGATATACGAAGATTACCAGAGAAGAGTCATTCTGCTTTTTAAATATGTGCGTTTTGGTTATACACCGAACTGCACATATATTAATAAGCAACTTTAAGTATGAATTGGTTTAATAATTTTACCATGCTTTGATGATGATCATGTTTTTACGCTGCTCTGATGATGATTTAAAGCTAGAATTCTGACACTTCTTATAATCGTAGAGATTAAAACAAAGACTTTTTATAAAGATAAATATTCTTAGAAAAATTCAAGTATTCCCCTCTTTTAAAATTAAGGACATAGGAAACTTGTATTTAAATATTCGAAACAAAGTCTCTACAGTTCCCGATGTCTTTGACAGGGAACAAAAATTAAGTCATACAGTCGATTTAAATTCCTGTTTCGTATAAATGAAAATAATGGAAACAACTGGTGTCGAGATGCGTTCAGTTGAAGGTTACCAAATGATTGCTCTCACGAAAACCAGCTGTTTCGAATTATCTGATTACATTGTCGATAAAGCGGTAGTCTAATATGTGGCTGATTCTAGACTGTTGTTGCCAGTAACAGACACGGAATAATTTATCTTGGTAAGTATCTCAATTTCCGCTTCCACGTGCAATTGGTTTTTCTAAACACTTATTTAAAGTACACTGTAAACGTATCTTTAAAAGCATTTGTTTTCTTAACATTGTCTGAAGATTTTTTTTATCCTTCTTCGGTTTTGTATGTGTATTTTCTTTACAGTTGAGAATATAGTGTATACTACTATAAACGCAACATGAAACGCGTAACACAGGATGGGGAATGTTTATCCTTCTTTTGCTCTATGTGGTTATTTTTTGGTGAGGTGCAAAAGTAATGTACTAAAAATGGTTATTTGAAAATAATTAAGATTATATGATGTAAACTATTAATTACTCTTTCATTGAATGTTATTTCATGGAAAAATTAGCATTAGAAGCCGACATATCTAATTGAAAAGTGTTGAAAATTGAAAAATTGTATTTCTTGTACGAGGTCTACATTACGAGGTTAATATTTACTATTCCGATTAATCTTCTTTTTAAGAAGTATTTAATAAAAGCAATTAATATCAATTTAAAAAAAATATTATAGGCTTCATACAATAAGAAAGAGGATATATTAAAAGGACATTAAAGAATTAAGAGACTACCATATTGACTGTTTAATAAGGTTCCAAAATATTTCTTACCATTGTTTTAACATATGAAATTCGAAATATTAATAAAAATACACAGAGATAAGAAGGTCGTATTTCGAATATTATATGAGCATGCATTTTGCCATTCGCGTCGAGGTTAGTTTAGCTACAGTAACGTCCCGTTTTGAAGCAATATGAAGGCTATTTGTGGACGGATCCCATGATTTTGAACAGCGGTCAGATGACGAGGACGACACCTGAGCTAACACCACTCTCTCGAAACTGCCTTTGAATATTGGTCAAATGACAAGGTCTGCACCAGAGCTAACACCTATCTCTCTATTTTTCCGCAACACCCCAGTGGAGGAAAGTTTAGCGAATAAGATTTAGCCTGTATCTGGCCCACATGCATTGCGGCGAAATTAAATTTCGAACATGGAATTCTCCGGATTCGAAGCCGAGAACTTACCATTTGGCCACCTCGGCCTTGCCATTCGTGAAGAATGAATATAGTATATCTACTCATTTAAAATGAACAAACGTCGTTTGTACACGTGGATTCGGAGAGTAATCTGACCTTTATTTTTAAAACAAAAATTTCTAATTCCGAAAGTCATGAAAGAAGCTTGAAGGCAATAAGATGACAAATTATTGTTACAAAGCTAATAAAGTTGCTTCCCTGAGATGCTAATCTTGGCGAAAAACTAGGGGACTTGGCGATAAATTTGGTGACCTTGGCGGCGAAGTTGGCGACTTTGGAGACAAAAGGAATTTTCTAGAAACACTTCGAACTGTCATCCTATTTCTACTGGATTCATGATCTTTCTGGAGATCACGTCACTTCCTACGCATTGGCGTCACTTCCTGTTGGAAAAAGTATAAAAGCAAGCTCTCAAGCCAAGAGGAGTCAGTTGGATTTTGATAAGCAAGCAAGCTGGTGAGCTGATAAGAAATCTTTGAGCGCTGTGTTCAGATTTATTGGTAATCTCTGTTGTGCATTTTTACGAGTGCCGTTTTAATACTTGTGCTACGTTTCTTTGCTTAGAATATTTCTAAAATAAAGAGCTTTAGTTTTTCTATCCTACCTATTGGACTGCATTCATATACACCCACAAGACGATTTTGTCACATTATCATTACTCTCAATTATTAAAAAATTATTGTCAACACCTCCACTGCATCATATAGTGCAGGTAATCCCTTAGACAGTAAACTCTAATCAGTAATTTTTCTTTCATTTAACTTTTCTCTTCCGTCTTTCCAACACATTCGGGTTTATTTTTTTGCCATCCTTTTTTCGGAATATTTCTCCTCATCACTCTCAGCTTACGATATAAAGCGAAGGCACACTGCACCAGATCTTGCTCGGTCCTTCTTATTCTCCTCCCTTTGCACTCTCTCCGCAGGCTACAGTGGCCTAGTGGTAAGATATCACCCTCGGAGACGGAGGATTTCCAGATTCGAAACCCGATTCCATTGAAGATGCGTCTTGTATTGGACCTGTTGCACGTTAAATCTTATATAGGGGCCAAATATCCTCCCGCTGGTAAGGTGCGATACAACCTACCACTACCCAGCCTGCCTTACTGGGTTTAAGGCATTAAAGAGTCGGAGGGGAAGAGAACTGACCACCAGCAGCAGGAGGACGCCAGCCCCACTCGCATTTATTAAAAGTTTTTCCTCTTATATACATACCACACCCCGCAACATGTGTGGAAATTAAATACATATTAACATACATATAAGTCTCACATTACAATTCTCACCCGGCCAAGAAGACAATGCAAATAACAGCATATGGATTGAAAGTTATTTACTAATAAAAATTTACGATGGCCGGGGAGAAACAAACAATACATTCCCAATTTTAAATATCAATGGCATTCCACCCATAAGATACAATGTGTGAGATGCAGTGCAAATTCAAAAAAAAAGTCAATCCAAAACCACACTCAAAACAGACACAAACAAATTAAATCGAACACACAAACGAACTCTACACACAAAAGGAATTATTAAAATCATTATAAAAATCCTAATAGCTTAAATTTAAGTTAAAATGTTTAAAATCTCAGAATGACAAGACCATGAAATCGAAGAAGGCCAAACAAACTCTCCCCAAAATTACCAACTGAAAGCATACTATTCAAATTGAAAATAATTAAAATCAATTATATATTCAATATATATTCAATTAAACATAAAATCCCACAAACTATGTCATTAAAAATATAAAAAATTTAAAAAGGGATAGACCAGCTACACCCTACTCAAGCGATCACAAATCGCTCTACTAACTTTAAAACAATTCACAAGTTTTTCGTGATTAGCAGCAGTCGACATTACGTTTCTAAGCCACAAACTCTTGGCTTCACAAGAGGGCTTCTTTAGGTGATGATCCCGCGTCATTAAACAGTCAAAAAGATAATGGTCAGGATCTCCAAGTGACCCGCATTCGCAAAGTGGGGAAGATAAAATTTTGAATCTTCTGAGGTAGCAGGAAAATGGTCCATGTCCCGTTAAAAAATATATCAAATATTTACTTTTAATTAAAGTTTTTATATCCACGCCAGGAACAAAACCCCTGATCCGGTTTCCAGAAGCTGTTTCATGTGCTGCATAATAAATTTGCCAATCTTCTAGTAATTTCTTTTTAAGTGTAAATTTCACAAAGGAGTAAGGGAATGGGATATCCATCCCCTCACCCTCAACAATAACCAATTTGGCGAAGTAATCGGCGAACTCATTGCCCGGGATTCCGACGTGAGCCTTCACCCAGGCAAATTCAACCAACCCCTCCGCCAAGCAAAATTAATTTTTTATGGAAATTGCAAATTTAGATCTAGACCCGTAGCTCCTGAGGGCCTCGATGGAAGACCTACTATCAGTGTAAATGTTGATTTTCTCTTTATTTTCAATAGCCCAATCCACTGCCTCACGCACAGCCCCAAGTTCGGCCTGGAAGATAGTGTTCTGGCGTTCCAATTTTTTACATATAATTTTATGTAATGAGGTGTTTATAATGCTGGTGAGGTGCGGAAGTTTGGAGAGCGGTGTGTCAGCTCAGGTGTCATCCTCGTCATCTGACCGTGGTTCAAAATAACGAGGTCGGTCCCAAAATAGCCCTCGTGATGTTTCAAAATAACTAAGCTAAACTGGTCTCCCTCCCACAGTAGTTTGAAGACGTGGAAAGGAAATACATCCCATAACAGGAAAGGAAGGGAAAGGAGGTACATGCTATAATATAGAAAAGAAGATATTTAGGACGGCAGAATGATTTAGTTTAATTTAATTATATTAACGTCCCGTTTTGAAGCAACACGAGGGCTATTTTGGGAAGGGCCTCGTTATTTTGAACCACGATCAGATGACGAGGACGACACCTGAGCTGGCACCCCCTCTCCAAACTTCCACGCCACACCAACGGTAGGGCGTTTGGCCACTACTTATGGTTTGGCAGGCAACAGGCCCCATACACGGCGGATCGGGTTTCGTTCCTGAAACCCTCCGGCCCCAAAACTGAGACCTTACCACTAGGCCACCGCGACCTCTGGACGGAAGAAAGAATCTCACTCGAAAGAAGTATCTAGAAGAAAGAATCATAAAAGTTTAGTTTAGTTTAGTTTAGTTTAGTTATATTAACGTCCCGTTTAGAAGCAACACGAGGGCTATTTTGGGACGGACCTCGTAATTTTGAACCTCGGTCAGATGACGAGGACGACACCTGAGCTGGCACCCCCCTCTCCAAACTTCCACGCCACACCAACGGGAGGGCATTTGACCACTACGTATGATTTAACGTGCAACAGGCCCCATACACGGCGGATCTTCAGTGGAATCGCGTCTCGAACCTGGAACCCTCCGGCCCCAAAGCCGAGACCTTACCACTAGGCCACCGCGGCCTCAAGAATCATAAAAGATAGAAGAGATTAGTATTGTACCAGACAACAAATGGATTTATCATTCCTTAAATGTGATGTGTTAAACTTGTTGCGCGTACGAAGAGTAAAACAAAGGCTGTATAAAATAATACTCGGATTTGAAGTTCTTCTGTAAAGAGAGAGTTGCCTTGAGAACTATAACTAAAAAGAATCTGCTTTGAAGAAAGGGAATCAAAAAAGGAATTATCTTTTCCGAACTTTTATAGAAATAATTTATGTTGAATGGAAAAGGCAGCAGTGAGACGAAAGGGATGTATCTGTACAAATCTGTTTGTAATAAATAGCATACTCTGGATAAAGAAGGAACACAAGGTTAAAATACTATTTTCAACATCTATACAACTAGTAGTTCTGTGAACAATAGACATCGCGTCGAAGAAAAAAAAGTAAAGATTTAATCTTGTTTTATTTTTCAGTGCTAATTATTTACGCAAATTTTTGCTTTTATCAGTATTAGCAAATTTACAATTAAATATGTGCTTTAATTAATATTAATAAAAATGCAGTTATATGTCTCCTCTGTATTTTTAGTTTCCTTTTCTCTTTCATGTCATCTTGACGGAAACTCATCTGCTTTAATTCATATTATTCTTCTTTTCAGAAGTCACTCTCTCACTTAAAAAATATAAGTAGACAATTTACTAAAATACAATTCAGATTATTACAATTCAAAATTTTGGGCTGCAAAAAATGTAAAGCTTTTTTTCATTTAAGTTGTATTTAATTTGAGAAAATTTTAATTCTATTAACGTCTTATTATCGAAGGTTAAAACGAGGGTTATTTTGGGACGGACTTCGAAATTTGAACCATGGTAAGATGACGAGGACGACACCTGATCTCGGATCCCCCTTTACCAAGCTTCCGCACCATACAAGCGGGAGAACGTTTCATCCACTACGTTTGATTTAGCATGCAGCAGGCCCGCGTACATGAAGGATATTCTGTGAAATCGGTTTCAAACCTAGAACCCTCCGGCCCCGAGTTGTTAACTTATCAAATTTTCGTTTAAAATGGAGGTTACTAAGACATTAATTGTGTTTTGAAAGGGTTTATCGGGATAAATGTAATCCATTTGACCAATCTGAAGAAAAATTTATCAATTACTTTAGATTTTTTTAAAAAGTAGTTAAATCTTTTATCGAATTTAAATAATTTAATCTAATAATTTAATACGACAATCTAAAGTAATTAAATCTTTAAAAGTAGTTAAATCTTTTACTACTCCATCAAGATAGTCAATAATGATAGTTGATAATTAGCTAAGATCAATTACATTTAAAGATTTAATTACTTAATATTTTCTAATTAAATTAAATTATTAAATTAGGGTAACATTTTAATATTTTTTTTAACATTGAGTATGGAATGACTTTCCTCATTCCGTATATATCATTACAATTTTTTTTATTTGTGTTTTAATTCAAGGAAATTTGTCAAATATTTACGAAGTAATTGCAAAATCTGACAATCAAAGAATTTTTTCTTGTTCTTTGACAAAGATGTAATTTTTTTAATGTTGTTAAAACTTGCTGAATTTAATAACTTTTTCCATTTTTTATTTTCTTATGTAATTGGAAAAACAATCAAATGGTTTGTAATATTAATTATAAGATTTATTCATGTTAAAATAATTGGCATGGATAAAAGTTTATTACTTTTCCTCTCTCTAGAAAAGTGGTAAAATTACATCAATATATTAAAAAAAGACTGTCATTTATGTTCTATAAATGTATAATATTATTATAAATGTATATTTTGTAAAAGATAAATGGTTTAACCCCCCCCTAACAATGGACTTATGAAAGCAAGAAAGATGCATTATAATGCATCTTATAAGAGCAGAAGTTAAATCTTTCCACCTCTTACCGTTGGTGTCTTTTGAAAAGATGCGATCAACTTTCCCACTTAAAATTTGTGGATATTTTTCAAAATAATCCAACATAATTTCGAATTTATGATTCAAACCTGATTTGACCTGAAACCATAAACAAAAAATATCGGTATTGCTGGATCGTTTTGACGGTCGATCGCTTGATTTGCTGCGCGCGCAACAGAAATACGTCACTTCCTAGCGTAAAGAGAGATGTTCGAAACGACGGAAGTACGAGAATCAGACCCCTTCTTTCGGTCGAGAAAAAGCCATTAACGTTCCGCGGTCGAAAGGCGAAATGCTCCCAACCCAACCGGGGTACGAGAATAGACCCGTAAGTCTTGGGGGTACCAGAATAGATCCCTTGGCTTCGCCGGAGGGTTCACGTTCGAATCCCGATTCCACAGAAGAGCCTCTGTGTGTGTGGGTCTGCCTGGTGAACGTTAAATCATACGCAGGGTGTCGAAAGTCCTCCCGCTGGTATTGTTAACTTCCAAAGAAGATTGGAGAGGCGGTACCAGATCAAACGTCATTCAACCACTTTTCAAAATTATGATGTCCGTCCAAAAATAGCCTTCGGGTTGTTTCAAAACATATGGTTAATATAACTAAACTAAATTTACTTTTGTCATGGGTATCATTTGGATTCGAGTTTGACTCTTCAGTTGTCTGAAAGTTCTTTTAATCACCACACATGTTTGGAATAATAGACTGGAGGATTACTTAATTCTCTCTCTTTACAATCGGATAAAATCATACAGTTAATCGATTTTCATCGTAAAGTTACTTCTTTAATGTTGGCAATTCCTTCTAGACTTTTCGTTCTGTGCTTCAACTCGGTCCTTCTCACCATTTATGAGTTCATATAACGAAAGCTGCTGTTTTTTTCCCTTCGTTCAGTTTCTGGTGTTATGAAGGGTCTTTAATACTTTATTAAGACTCTATAAATACATCTGGTCAACTTTCAAGCTTGGGCTGAGGGTGAGTTATTGTGCTTTTCCATAAAAATGATAAATTTCTAATAGCTAGTTAATTTTCCCTTATTGAATTGAAGAGTGCTGCAATTATTTTCCTTTTTAACTTCTTTCCGCCAGAAAAATTTTACTGCTGTTTTGCAAAGTTTTAAGTCAGAAGTTTTAAAAGAAATCATTAGTAATTTGTCGAATTCGAATTTTCTTTGCTGGTTGTAATTTCCGATTAGCATAATATTACAATTCTGCCTATCACTCGAATTTATTTTAGTACATTCGAAGTCGAAAGTAAGAATTGCTAGAAATTTCTACTCTTCTGAATTTTTTTTGTTGGTTAGCGTAGTTTCCGAGTCTTTTTGAGTTCAGCATTCGTAAATGGATAATTTAAGGTCGTTAATTCGTGCTGTGTTCTTATGTTCTTTCTTCTACTACTTTATTCATTCAAAAAGGGAAATTCGTCACATGTTTTAGAAAAAAAATTGAATCCGAATCGAACTCGTTAGATGCAAATTGCATTCTTAATACAACGATTGTGGTATACAACTTGAAAGAAATGTATACTGCTGTTTACAACCAGTTTTTCTTAATACGAACATTTTGATAAATAAAATTTTTAGTTTGGGTCTCGTAAGCTTCAAATTTGCCTATTTCTGCTGCATTCCAAATTGTTTTGTTTACTGGAGAACGAAGTCGGAGCTACAGTGGCTCCCAAAAGTGTTCGTACACTTACGATTTTCAATGAAATAGGGCTCTATCCTTGAATTAAATTTAATATTTCAGAATAGGTTTTTAATAATAAGATCTATAATCTATTCTTAACAAAACTACATGAAATATTTTAAAAACGTAGTAAAACTTTATTTTTAAGAAATCAATAATCAAAAAGTAACAAAAACTTTATCTCACAAAAGTCTTCGTACACTTTAAAAAAATCTCTACATATTAGTAAATATTATAATTTTTCGTTAAATCAATATTTAGTAGGATATCCTTTAGCATCCACAACAGCTTTTAAGCGTTTGGGAATAGATTTCACTAGTTTTTTTTTGTAATTTCTGCATCAATGTTCATCCATTCTTCCATCATTACCGTTTTTAGTTCGCTTTTAGTTTTAATGTCGTGTTTTCGTACTCTAACCTCCAGTTCTCTCCAAATATGTTCTATTGGGTTTAAATCTGGCGATTGAGGTGGTGTTTTCAAATTTTGTGGACAATTATAGAGACACCAGAGGCGAACGTTGAGAGCCGTGTGCATAGGATCGTTATCTTGATAAAAAACAATTGTTTCCAATACCCAAATTTTGGGCTGATAATTTTAAATTGTCTTTTAAAATATTTAAATAAAGAGCATGATTCATTATACCATCAAAAAATACCAAATTACCTAGTCCTGATGCTGACATGCACCCCCACACAAGGGCACCTCTACCGCCATACGTAACTGCGAAGGAAAGGACTTTATTTTGCGAAGGAAAGCAAGAGTTTCCTTTTTTTCGTACTAACAAAAAATTTTCTACGGGTAGAACGCCCATTTACTCCAGCTGCTCTGAGAACTCGTCGAACAGTTTCAGGTGAAATTGTGTAGTAGAAATATTTCATTAAATACTGCAGAAACTTTTAAGGCACTCAAACTTGGATTTTTCACAAATTTTCTAATTATAAATCTCTGATCACGTTGTGTTAACATTGCCGGTCGACCTTTTCTTACCTTGTTTTCGATCCGATTTTCTTCTTTAAAGCGTTTTATCACATATTGCCCTGTAGAATGGGATAAATTAACTAATTTAGCGACATTCCGAACTGATTTACCACTACTATGAAGAAAAATAATCAATTTTCGAATGCTTATTGTTGTTTCTTTACGACTACGAACCATTTTTAAATAATAAATAGAATATTACGGTGTAAGCAAGCAAAAATTAAAGCCAAACGATTTTATAAATCCCACACAATGCAAAAATAAAAATTAAGTGACAGACGATAATTTAAGTTATGAATTTATCCGAAAATATTTCAGTGTACGAAGACTTTTGTGAGATAAAATTTTTGTTACTTTTTGATTATTGATTTCTTAAAAATAAAGTTTTAATATGTTCTTAAAATATTTCATGTAGTTTTGTTAAGAACAGTTTATAGATCTTATTATTAAATACCTATTCCGAAATATTAATTCTAATTCATGGATAGAGCCCTATTTCATTGCAAATCGTAAGTGTACGAACACTTTTGGGAGCCACTGTATATAAATGGCGCTTCCATTTAGCAATTATTTTCTTGGCAATCATTTCTTTTAAATATCAATTATTATAAACTCTTTGCTTCATGTAAATTCTGTTCCATAGAATGTAAATACTTGTACTAATGTGTCATCGTGAAATATTTTATGAATTTGTTCCCGATGGTTTTGGGAAAAATTAATTCATAGGTGAAGTCAATTTCAGTTCAAAGCTGTCCTCTGTTACGATATAAAAGAATTATAACGAATCAATTAAAATCAGAGTTGTGGATGCTGCATTGTATTGACACTTTTCATAGAAAGGGAAGATATATATAATACTCTTCCTATTGGAAATTATACCATTCCATGAATGCAAAACTTGCCATGAATATTTATATGCGTATGAAGGTTATTGTAATTTCATAGCGAATAGATGAAATTAAAGGTTGAAATTTATAAGTTGGAACACAGCGTAGTTAAAGCCACGCCAGCGCGCCGAGTCGCCAAGCTAAAGATAAACAAACGTGCATCGGTCACAGTTAAAGGTTAATCGTTCTATGTTGACTCGTTTTGAACCCAATGCGTTTGTGGTTTCTCGTTGCACTATCTCAGAATTTCATTGTTTTGAACCCATTGCGTTTGTGGTTTGTCGTTGCACTATTTCCCGTTTTAAACGTAGAATTTCAACAGAACAACTAGCTTTCCTAACTCAATGAATGTACGGAATCTGTTACTTTTAATTATTCTAATGAAGCAGGAAAAATTGCTCTCGCTATGCCTGCGACATCTGAAGTGAGCACAGGGCAAATTTTTTTAACTTAAAAAAACATCAGAAGATTCGCTTTCAGCCAAGTGGGATCCTAGTAGCTTCGCTAGCTTAGTGAATGTACGGAATCAGCTTCTTTTAATTACTCTAATGAAGCAGCAGAACATTTGCGCTTAATAGCATTCAAAACAAATAATAAATAACTCAGTTTTAATATTTGCCCTTGGGAGGAAACGCTCTTAATATATGAAAAAAATGAATAATGCTGCGCATCCAGAAAACCATAGCGCAGGGGAAGACAGCATTCCAAACGATGAATTCCAAAATATGACCAAGCAACTTCAAAAATTCCATGCAAACGACTTTTGTTATAAGGCAAAGAAAAAATCTCTCAATTATATGATCGGAAAAATATATAATCACTAAATAAACCCAAGTTCTATCTGTCATTTTTTTACTTATTGAAGTCATCCTAATTAAAATTTATTTTATTTAATTAATTAAATATTTAATAAATATTTTAAGTTATTTAAAAATCCGCGTAGTATGTAAACTCAAATCACTCAAAACGCTTGCCATGACGTAAGCGATCTAGCCGATAGGTTGCCATTGGAACCGCTCGATTCCTCAGGTAACCATATTGGCGATGAAATCGCGTGTGTTCCAACTTGTAGATACTAAATTAAATTCGAATGTGTTATGCACAGACAAGAAGAGAAAATATATTTTCTTAAAACTACTTTATTGTACATTTGAGTACGAATGAGGGTTTCAATCGTTCCAATAGCTTAACATATCTGGTGTAGAAACATGCTCCCATAACATTTTAACCTTCCGGGGGCGCGCGTTTGCAAGAGATGCTTGAATTTCGCATCGTATTACATATATAGTTATTTTACATATTTAAGTGCAATTTTACTTATAAAATACTTGTTTACTGTTGGGCTAATAAATACAGATAACATAAATAAAAGTTGCATTTATTTTTGTAAAATAACACGATATATATGTAATACTATGCACGATATGTCGTAAAATTTGCGTAATCGCGCCCGCTGGAAGGTTAAATCAAAGAATTTCTCCTTATCTGAGCACATATTTTAGTTGGATTTTTTCATCAGATGAGTATTTAGAGATGCCGAGCCTACTTCAAATTTACGAATTTTATCGATGTTTCAGGTGATACATCATTACAACAACTTATTTAAAATTTGGCAAAACCTAAATTTTCTCAAGTGCAAATTGCTTATTTTTCTTGATTAAAACAATTTCTTTGCTTATATAAAGCACTGGCAGATTTTATGGTATCTTCCATCTCAGACATAAATAAAATCCGTGAATTTTTCTAAAAGGCTTTGTATTGAAGCTTCGTGTGGCGCCGAAGTGTGGAGAGTGTGGGCTGCCAACTCGGGTGTGATGCTTATCTTCTGACCGCTGATGTTCGAAATTGAGGTCCGTACCAAAAATAGGGGCCACGTTGGACTAGTTTCACGTATGGTCTCTTTTTTAGAACCGAAGGATTTCGGGTTCGAAACCGGATTCCACTGATTATCCGCCGTGTGTGTATGCCTGTTGCACTTTAAAATTATACATGGGAAGTCAACCTGCTAGTGTGGCGTCGAAGTTTGGAGACGGTATGCCTCCTCTGGTATCGTCCTCCTTATAATTCACCAAGCTCGTCCCAAAAATTGCCTTCAAAGCAAAACATTAATATAACTAAACTAATTGCTCCCAAAATAATCACCGTGGGTTTTCATTTGAGTATACAACTAAACTTATCTTGAAGCTTTATTTTTTTATCCTTCGAATCCAATTCGCGTGACTCCAGCATCCAGTTATAGAATTTGATATTAAGTGATGTAATTAATTCACTCGTAGCAATTTAAAAGAAAATATAGGTACGCAATTAATATCAGATACCCTTAGAATTTATTTCTATCCATGCAAAAACTTAACGTATATTTCTAATTGTATCTAATCAGGATACCAGAAATTAGAGCGACTAGGGTGTTAAACTGCAGAAAAATCCATATCTATTTGGGCGGAAATGACGGTCAAATAATTTTTTAACATTTTAATGCAGAAAAATTTATCAAAAGTAGATCAAAATGCTGGCTTTTTTTTGTTTACTGAATTTTTTCTCAACGAATCTACGCTGATGCTTAGAGTAGCATTCCATTTAGGCAGGCGGATTAGAACTACAGTAAAACGATTCATAGTATGATTCGCTTTGCATTAAAATGTCGATATGCGTTTATTTTATCCTTTAAGCTTCGCGCCCGTCATATTGATGTGCATCGAATTATCGCATTGTAAGGCTTATAAAATTAAATTTAATCATAAATTAGCTTAATAATGACACAAAAATTGCGTAGAATCCATAAGCATCTCAAGTATTCTATGCTTTTTTAGATGAATGAAAACGACAGCCCCTTTCCAAAACGGGAGGGGTCATCTTATTAGACAGCAAAACAAATGCGACCCTGAAGAGGTTAAAAAGAAATTTTTTATTCCTATTCATCGCATAACTGAATCTAGTACATGTTCTTCTATTAGATTCGGATATGCTGAGTCAGTTCTAACGTTTTTATAATAAATTAGTATTCGTTTCTAACTCGTTTACTTATCGAAACATGGGTGGATAGTATGAGCCAAACGTTGTACGTGTCGAGCTGTTTAATTTACGTCTTCCGATTGAACAACGCCGCTTAAGGGGTCTATTCTGGTACCCCCGTTGGGGTGGGAGACGTCACTTTTACCGTTGTTAACGTGCGGAAAAAGGGACGTCTCCAAACCCAACCGGGGGTACCAGAATAGACCACTAAATCTTCCATCGGGCGCAATTAATCTGCGAGATGAAGCACTCGTATGTTTTTGTGCTTAGGTGTGGGTTTTAGCGAGAAAGGCATGGGACCTCTAACATCTACCCGACTCTCTACCACTCGCACTAGGGTAACATGGCATAGTGTTTATTGCTCTTTTGATGTATGTGAGGGGTACGTTAATGTGGTAGACGAGTTGCTCCCGATTTCTCTACCAGATGCAGGTTTATAAAAAGAATTATTTTTCTCTATTTCCTTTTATAAAGCTGCAAAATTTAGTATACTTGTGACCCAGGCCCGAAATCGTGGATATTGATCGTTATTTCAAATATATTGTTTAAATTGCCCAATTATTTCAGGCTTTCAACAGTTGTCATTGCTAAGAAACGATGAAATGAACGTCATCTTCCTCTTGGATTCCTGGACATATTGCAAGGAAATACAAAAATATTATTTAAAAATACAAATATAGCTTTGTATGACCGAGTAGTTCAGTTTGATAAGCTTTTCCTTGAGCCTAAGCAAAAATTTAACTTTTAATCTCGTAGATGAGTTGCGTCTAAAAGTGTTAGCATTTGATTACGCCCGAACGAATGGCAAGATGCTGTTGGAAGAAAAGGGACTTTTCTTTAAAACAATATATTCATAATTTCTGCATACAATATTTTTACAATAAAGTTATTAGGATTAAAGTTGAAGCGAGTGCGGCCGGCTATTGCCGGTTCTCTTCTCTGCGAGCCATCGTGCATACAGGTACAGCCGGCGTTCGACTCAGCGAATTGCATTGTGAATGCCTATTATATAGACAATGTTAAGAGCGAAGGGGTTAAATGGTTTGGAGAGGTTTATCGTTCTAGTATAAGAGCTGAAATAAAGCGTTACCTTAAGCGTTTTCGATTGATAATTGGGTTAACTCCGAAACTTTTCTATATGTATGATTAGAAGTCGAGAGGCGAGTCGGTTGTGATCGAGATGGGAATTGCATGTACAGCCTGAGGGTAATTTGAGCTGTCTCATGGTCATCAGCTTCAGAGACAGGGTGCTTAGAAGCCTTTTTTTTACCTTTATTGCTCCGTTAATGGAACATTGAGTTGCATGCATACTTTACCCTCAAAACACATACGATAGTTTCTTATTCAAACAATATAGACCGGATTTTACTCAGATCGTTACTACTTGTTTTGGTTACTAATCGAATTAATTGCAGAGTTTTTAATTTAATCGGCGAACTTGACATTTAAAGTTGGATACGCATCTAATTAGTGTTTGGAGGACAAAGGGTTAAATATTAATCGGTAGTATTGTCTCGGAGCATATTACCAGGAAACTCGCAAGCACATACCGCCCTCAAGTACAGGAGTCGACATGAGTTCCCGGGCTAAGTTCTCGGAGATGGCAACATTGAGACTTTCTGCAGGACTTTTGTGTAATTTTTCTTTGTTTTTATTTGGGACTTCTAGAAAGATCTTTACGTTTCTAGAGCAGTCTTCTGGAATATTCCACTATACTATTAAATCACGTGCATTTAGTTTGTGTGAGTTCTCAGACAAATGTAACTGCTAACAGTTTATTAATAAACCGGGTTAGTTGGATTTAGATTGCCTTTAATTCCCTCGGCTATTGCATCTGCTGCAATATGATCCTGATTTGAGTCCCTGGTGACATATGCTTACAGCATCCCAAGATCCATGTGGGTGGTATACGTTGTGGCCAGCGCTTTGACTCGCATTCGCAATCAACTGTGCTTTTGAGTTCTTTCTTAGAGCAAGAATATTTCGAGTGACTCGTCACGCCAGGAAGCACTCTTTCCTATAACTCGCTGATAACTTGTGTCGCCTTATAATTGTCACTATATTTTACTGTCGTGAACGCGTTAAAATAAAGTACTTATAGAAAAAAATCCTAGTTCTAACCCCAGTAGCACACATAAATTTTACAATATCATATGGAATCATTCACAGTATAGAATATTTCTATATTTTTCTATATTTATATTATTGAGCAATAATGTATTGCGTGTTTCGCTATCTGTATTAAACAATATTGTACATGTTATGTTAACTGTATATCGTTGTAATGTGTAATACAATTATTTTTCAGATTCAGTTTCAAAATGAAAAGTGAAGAAACGATTGGGAATAGCATGTCTTGTCCAATAAAGCTTCAACCACGGGCTGCTAATGACGTTTCAAGCCTATCTACTCCCCAACTGTCTGCTCGGAATTCAGAACTAGAAGCAAATGGATTGCGAGATGTTTTGCCATGACATGGTTCTACGTTCCCGTTTATCGACGATACAGAATGGCTCTATCCTCATTCACAGTGGGCTTCAAGTAAGACCACATAATTTCGTTATGTCCGCGGAATAAAACCATTTCTATAGAATATTCGAATATTCTTCCTTACTTCAGAATGACTTAAGATGAAATCCTAATGCACTATAAAAATATTCGCATGTTCCAAAACCATTTAACCTGTAAACTGGCTCTCGGAAATAACGAAAAAATTTCAAAATTAAAAAAAAATATATATTAGTGGAAAAAGAATAAGTTCCTCTGCAGTTGAAAGACGAATATTGCTGGTTGTTAATAAACAAATTGCTTCTGCAGATTTCCCAATATAAATTTTAATTTCATTGGAAATCGTAATTTAATGATTAGATTCATTTCCACTTATAGTTGTAACGCTAACTTTTTAGATTGCATTCTATAGAATTCTCCTCAATTCATCCAATAAGTATGCTGTTTCAGTTAAGCTTGGTACAAATTCATGAATGAATATTTTTTAACGCTTTTCGAATGTTCCATGCCATGCTTCTTCTGGGCTCTTTTGTTGAAATTCTTAATTCGATTGACTCGAATGTATTCGAAACTGATGTTGCCACACTTCCGCCGACAAGAGAGAATGTAACAAATCTCAAGTCATATCGAGAAACTCAAGACCCATAATGTGTAAGAGATTGTTTGAGTAGCTTCAGCTATTTAAGATTCTTTTCCAATAAAGTAAATCATAAACAAATGCACATTCATTTTATAGTTGATTGACATTTGAGATACATTAAAACATTCCAAGGACACGAGAATGTTTCATCGAAAATATCTGAAAATATGTACTTTATTTAGATTTTGTATTTTAAAGTGTATTTGTGAGGACATCTAATATTATAAAATAATGGGCTCACGAATACAGATATTTGGATAATTTTAATTAACAAATTGCCATAAGAACAAGAATTGAAAACAATTTTGGTCAACTAAAAGCCTTTATCAGCACCTGTGGAAGGAACTTAAGATATGTTTGCTCCTAATAAGAGATTACGCTCCTTATATGGTATATGAATGTAAATACTAAAAGAAATTAAGGAAATGAGTTCTCCTCTAGAAGTTGTCTTGGAATGCTAAATTTCCTCAAGTTAGTGCTTTGATAGGACTTGGTCGCAAAAACAATATTAGAAAACGGACAGTTTTCTACGAGTCTGCTGAAGACAATTATACCGAAATAAAATTTCATTTCCTCTGCAAATTTTTAGTGCCACGTGTCACACATTTTAGCAGTATCAACATCAAATGATTAATGAATCATCAGATGCAATTATTATTTACTTAAATAAACTGAAGCCATGACAAGTTCTATGACATGCTATCCCATAGGCTGAATTTTCTTAAGTTTCTTAACAGAATTTTTCAATCTCACTTTTGAAGAAATCATAAATTTTTGTTTTGGTACACGTTTAATAAAGTTCTCGTTCATCCCGTCTCCAAACGCTTAACGTGCCATTGTCAAATGCAAGTATTGCTATACCAAATCGTAGCAATGTCTCGTTTTGTCGTCAGTCCTCATTTAAAGGGATGACTCAATGTTTAAAACAAGCTTTTGATGGCTTGGATAACGATTTTTGATGTCTTTAATTTAAAAATTCGTAGATTTTTCGGATTTTAAGTGAAATCATGATTTCTCGAAACTGTGCTTTCGGAATTGGTGTCATGATTTCTCGAAACTGTGCTTTCGGAATTGGTGTTTTGCGATTACAACTATTTTGTAATTTAAATCGGACATGCCATACGTTATGGTAATTTATTCAGGGTTTTATCAGAATAACTGGGATTGGTTGATATCGTCCACAGCTATAATGTCATTCATCGGCAGAAATCTGCTTGTGATTAGTGGCTGACTATTAAAATGAAAGTATTCGAAAAGAACTGATTTAGGTTGACAACTCATGCCTTAATCTATGGAGGGATATCAAGATATTATCGTTCCGCATTGAAGAAAGATTGTCATATTGAAATGATTTATCTATTAAGCAAATACAATAGTATATTAAGGCCTGAATTTTGTGTACCATTCGCGTAAGCATCATTTTGGAATCGATATTCTAGGACTAATTTACTGAATCCTGTAGTCTTAAGACTTTGTAATGGGTAGAAAAATGACATAATAAATGTAGTTAAATAAATGTAATTCCTCGCTATGAATCTACACTTGGTTTTTAACCTCCAGGAAAGAAAGTTGGGTAACATTTCTTCAGAATAACCAGGAGCAAGTTACCTGCAAAAGGGATTTTCCAACACATATCGAATAATTTAGAATGCGTCTTTGCATTACAAAGTTCTAAAAGGGAAAACTAATTGTCAGTCTTTCTGCAAGAAAGATCACGAATTGTGTTTAATCTATGAAGCTATTTTGGGATGATAAAGAAGCGAGTTAGCATTGGAAATATGAATTTTTCTAATTAGTGTATAGACTCTGAAGGATGTGCACATCACAGGGGAGGAGTGAACAAATAGTAATCGAAGAATACCACAACACATGAAACACATGCAAATGGATACATGTTTCGTTCATGGATACTTTCCGACACCACTTTCAAGGAAAGTGACTGAAGGAAATGAAATTGTTACAAGCGTTTTAAGTTACACTTCTTTAGGACGGTAAAGTTTGTGTAAAAAAATCCTGCATTCCTAGAAGACTGAAATTATTCTTTTAGTTAAATAATTCTAAGTAGGCGGTTTTGTTTTATCAGTTAAACCAGGTTAGCATCGAGTATGAAAAATATTTTGAAAGCCTAAAACCGAGCGTCTCCATTGTCTAATAAAAAATGGTGCTTAAATTTAAATTATAAGTTGGTAACTGTCAAATATTTCGGAAGCATCGATATATCATTGCAGTTTGATTAATTTTAATGACAGACTTTCAAATGTTATTGATTTCAATTCACAGCTGTTATCATGAGGGATTATCAGATTTTCAATTCTAAAATCAAAGTTCTCTTGGCAGTAATGACAATTTTTTAACCTCTTAGTTTTGAAGTACCTTCTTCAAATTTAAGTCTAAATCTGTCCCATCCGTCTGGCATATTTAAAATTAACCTTCCAGCGGGCGCGCGTTTTCAAAAGATTCTTGCATTGTGCATCGAATTATATATTTACATCTTTTTTATAAATTTAAGTGCAATTTTTATTTATAAAATCTTTGTTTACTATTAAACTAATAAATGCAGCTTTTATTTATGTTATCTGTATTTATTTTTGTAAAATAGCACGATATATTTATGTAATACTATGCACGATATGTCGTAAAATTTTTGCAGGCGCGCCCGCTGGAAGGTTAACTAAATTGTAGCTACTTTGATTCCAAATGGTAATGTCTCA
>BGPR01028037.1:0-14865 GCA_013235015.1 Araneus ventricosus
TATTTTTACATGTTGTGTGTGCATGATGTTTAGTCACTAATTTCTAACATCCATGTGATTTTGGAACACATAATTAAGAATATATTTGGTGAAATTAAAAAAAAAAAAAACTAGGCATTATGATTAAATCAGAAAGCAGCTGAAGTAAAAATAAACTTATATATATTGAAAAATGGCCTTGATATGTAAATAATACTAGCAGCTACTGTGATATGTTAACATGGTGTCATATTTAGAGAAATTCCTCAATTTGTTGCACGTTAATTAAATGTTTGGGAAAAATATATGATTTTTTTTTATTCCACCATTAAATCTTTATGAAGTAACAATGTTTCATTGTTATATTCTTGGATTTATCTTCAAAGTTATTGGTATTGAAACAAATTATTTTTGCACTCTTATATTTGAACAATAATACCAAATCAAGAGTCATCCTAACTCAATTATCATTTGTTAAACATTCTTCACCCACAGTGAAGGGAAACATGCATACCCAATATCTTAGAGATGGCGTTTTCTCCAAAAAAAAAAACCGGTTTTCGGTTAAACCGTTTTTTTTTTCACCTCGGGTTTAACTGGGCGGTTTAAACTGGTGAAAATAGCCAGTTTTTGAAAAAAAAACTGTTTTCGGTGTGTTTTTTTAAAATTAATAATATACAATAAGTAAGTATTAATACAATTAATGTAATAAGTAATGATTATAAATAAGTAATTTATACAATATGTAATAATATTAAATGAGTAATTATTTCAGTAAGTATTATAGACAAAAATTTTTATTAACATTGTTTTCACAAGAAATTAATTCATTGGCCAATATTTATCATCTAATCTGCTCATAGACTCTTTCAGCAATGAGTTGACACCTCTCATCGGAACCAACATCATTCAACACAGATACTAATCTTTCGAAAGCCACGACTAAAGATAAATAATTTTGGCTACAAAAAACAGAAGCTGTTTGTTGACAAAAATTTTTATTAGTATAGTTTTTGCAGGAAATCAATCCATTGGCCAGTATTTATCTGTTCATTAAAACTCTTTCAATAATTTGCTAATCAACAAAAGTAGCTGTCAGCGATTGGCCTAAGATGATAAAATTCAAAGCTTTATGACTTAGTAAATTTTAGTCTAGTCGAACCTAAAATCGAGTCTATCTTCCGACCCAGTTTTCCCCCCCGGTTTTTGGATTTAAAAAAAAAAAAAAAACGATTTTAACCAAGGAGAAAAATAAACTGGTTAACCCCTGGGAAAAAAGTTTTCAGTTTTCCCATCCCTAGTATATGCTGCTACCAAGTGGTTCCTTCTCCTTAATTGACCTTAATTTTATACCGTCTGAGCTGAATTTTTTTGTTTGAAGTTGTTTACTGCAACCTCAGAATTATTCAAGCTTTTTCCAACTCTCTCCTTAACCTTATTCTAAGCGGCTTCTGTAGCCAGAGTTAATATTATTTTTGGCTAAATTTCCTATTTTTTCACAAGGTCTCATTTTACACTCAGATTGAGGAAAGTGCATAGTTACTGTCACTCAAACAAATATCTAAGTCAAGCAATTATAATAGTTAACTATTTAGACTAAATGTTCCTTCAATCTAAACAGTCTTCACATATAAGTACAATTCATTTTTATTTGGTTGCCTTAGTTGGATGCTTCTAGCCCAAAAGTATCATGAAATTTATCATTCATTATAAATTTACATTTACAAAAAATACACATTTATTTTTAGACTGGCTCCGAGATATCTTCAGTTCACTAAAATTTTTTGATCTGGCCATTTTACTCTCGTATAATGTTGATATGCTTGATACATAGTACGATACAAAATGTATAAAAGTAAATACCAGTAGTTGGTATGCTCTTTATTTCAAACCAATTTCCTTTAATGCATTTAAGTGCACTTTAAAGTCCTAAGAGCTGTTTTTAATATTTTAAGAAGCCATTTTCTTTGTTACCAATAAATTGATTGGTTTTGAAGCACTATTATCATTGATTATTTTCATTTTATATTGTGATTGTCATATGAATAAGTAAATGCAAATTAACAAATTCTTAATATAATGAATTTTATGGTCAAAACTTTTTTTTGTAAAAGTATGCTTATTATTTTTACATTACCTGCCTGAATTTCCTAACCTATTTAATGAATTGCATCCATAGCATGTAAATTATTCATACTTTCCAAGTGTGTATACATTATGTGTGTAACCTGAATTTGTTTTGTTTGAATCGTACTAACATTTGCATACTTTTTCCTCCCTCCCCTTGCATGCAGTGATGATTCTGGAAAATAATGGTAAGCTCCTTTCCTTTCTCCTTTTGTCTAGTTCAGGGGTTCCCAACCTTTATTTCCTTGCGTACCACTTGATTAAACATTATATTTTTGCGTATCCCCTACTGTCAATCCCACCACTACCAACCATCCACCTATTCAAAAATAGTTGTATCAATGATGTCAAGGGCTTAGGTTAGCTCTTAAGCGTCAAGCAACTTGAATTAATAACATTTGCTGAACTTAATTTTGATTTTAAATTTTATTGCATTTTACAATCGTATTAATTCAACATTCACATTATTGTAATTATTTCGCATTAACTTATAAGGATAGCTAAAAATTACACTCTGTATTAATCAACCTTTCAAAAGGCATAGTTATTAAATGAGTTATTGACCTGGGGAAGTAAAATTCTGTAACTTTTTTTTTAATTCCTCATTTTCTTGTTTTCGCCATTATCAATTTTTATTTCGCGTACCCCCACTAATCCTTCGTGTACCCCTAGGGGTATGTGTACCACAGGTTGGGAGCCTTTGGTCTAGTTGAAGAAAGTTTAGTGATTGTTTATATTTCCTTATTGTACTAATAATGTTATGCATTATTCTGATTCACTTTAATTGGATACTAGCTGGGTGGCCCGGCATTGCACGGGCTATCTCGAATAATGCGTCATTCCCTGGCAGAGAGAAGTAGTGAGGTCACCTGACACATACCCAACATTCTCTCTTAAATAAATAAGGAGAAAAAAGCTGTTCAAACATTTCGTTCTTGAAAACATGTCAAAATCGATTTATTTAAAAAAAAAAATCGTAAAAAATACAAAATATCATTATTTTGTAAATATATGTGTATACCGTGTCCAGGTGAAATGATGGTCTATCCGATTCCGTAATTATTTTTTTGTCCGACTTTAGTACGGAGGGAAGGAAATAACCCGTCGTTGCTCGGGATCCTTATTTTTTCATATACCCATCTTCAGTTTATTTTTCTACAAATATCTCTTTTTTTCCCTAGAAATATCTCTGTTGAACCTTATATTGTTGAATTAAAACTTTCAAATCAAGCCTCTTTATTACCTTAAAGCAATATGGTTTGAATGAAAACACGAGAGGTTTGGAAAAACAAATTTTACTTTAAGCTTTTAAACAATAAACCATATAATAATTAATATAACTTTAAAATGAACAATTATACTTCCAAAGTTTATAAATTAAAACATTGTATTAAAACAGACACTGACTCCAGCATTATTTTTAACCAACTCTGACTTCTCCAAAAAAGACCGACTTCTCGACTGTCCATCCCAGATGTAATTAAATAATTGTAACTAACATTTATTCGAACTGAAGTATATACGTATGAAGCAAGATGCACTGCATACATGAAATCTTAAAGTAAAACCTCATGAAAAACAATATCTTTAGTAAAAACTGTATTTGAGCGATCCCCTGTTTTTTTTATATCAATTACCAAAACCCGCACACAACGCTATCCACATTGACTTGTTGCATTGTACAGGTTTCCATATTGCATTGTTAAAGTTTTCAACAATGAAAGAGAAACATGCAATTAAATATTTGTTTAAACAATAAAAACGGTTTGAATGATTTGAACAATGAAAAGTATTGTTTTTAATTATTTTTTTTACTAATTGTAATTTCGGAATTTAAATGGCCAAAATGGATTCCTTGTATTATTTCCCATCTTTTGGTACTTTCCGCACGCTTCTCCGCTCAGTGGTTCGTGAGAAGATAGCCAGACATACATACACACAGTCGAATTTTAATTAGTGTAGATAATTAATAAGAATTTTAAAAAATGGAATACATTTCACTGGGTGTCTCTAAATGGACTTTAAGTTGTAAAAATAAAATTCTTTTACTGCTTGAAGAAGTTTTTGTACGGTTATTATTGCCTACAAGACCTAAACACACCAAAAAAACTCTGCTAGTAACGCATGTTATTTTTTATTGGTATATATTGTATTAAAAAATCTTGCTGATAATAATTGTCGTTCAGAAGATGGTAAGATCCATCTATTCATAAAATAAGGTTTAATGTTATAAAACACAAGGACAAAACCTAGACAATATTAGCAGACAACATAAACTTCAAAATTTTTGCTATAGTTTTTTTTAAAGTTTTTATTCAGATATTTGCTAAAACCATTTTGAACTTTATGTTTTCATATTAATTTATCAATGAAGTACAACTAAATTTGACATTTTTTCCTTGAAAAATGAAATTTCATATGCATAGCTGATATATCCTGTCTTTTCAAAACAATGTATTTTTGTAAGTTTTCTTGAGTCTGCCAGATTTTTTATTATACTCATAGAAAAAATTGTTTAATATGCATTTTTTCCTACATTCCAACACTCTTATTACAGTGACTAAAATTATTTTTTTAATTCTCCCAAGTATTATTAAACTAGTGTTTTGTTTTTTTAAAAAACAAGAAACCATTTGTTGAAAATAAATAACTGTTTTGAAAACTTATAAATAATGGACTGAGCCTAGTGGCTGTCTTTTCCTTTATGTTTTAAACTTACAGCAAGTTGTAATTATTGCAGTTTTGGCTTATTCTGTAAGCATTAACATGACTGTTTTTAAAAAGATGTGCTCCGTCTCAAAAAAAAAAAGTGACAGAAGTTTCGTAATTTTTTTTTTTCCATTGAGAAAGCAGTTTATCCCCACCCCTGTTTGAGAAAAAAATATTTCTCATAATAAGACGCATTTTTATTTGCGGCTAAACGAAACTTCGTTGATTTGATTTCATATTAATGTTATATTTGTGTAGTTTGGGAAGGGATCAGAGGATGGAGAAATAACATTATTAATACCATTTTTAGAAATTCATTTTGTAGTTATAACGAAAATGACTTCATACAAATTGACTCGCAGATTTATCAAAACTTGCGTGAGATAAATATAAAAAATAACTGTTAAAAATGACCATAATAAATATCTCGCTAAACCCAGTGATAGGCATTTCTTTTATGTCCAAGAAACATTAATGAACCATTCATTGGCATCAATTAATCTTTGAAAAAAGTCTCTGATCTTAGTGTATGATAACTGTTGTTATATAGAGTGTCCACACTTATCGTGGTCCAATATCTATTTTCTAAATCATTAGAGATAGACATATACTTCCAATTGGAAAAATGCTTTAAATGAAGGGAAGAATTATTATATATATTTTTGAGTGAATAAATCTATTCCAGAAAAGGTTACGAAATTTAACTTTTTATATAGTCCCCTGGTCCTATCAATTATATTTAGTAAAATATTTTTGACACTCTTAACATCTTAAACAAAAAAGTCCCACCCTTCTGCAACTAAAACCGACCGAGTTATGGAGCTTTGAATATCGCCGACTTGGATCACTGTACACCATTTCAGTAGCCGTTTTAAAGACTATCCACCAATTAATGCACAGCACTTGCTCGACAAGGCCGCTGATTGGTTAAAAATCATGAAATTCAAATTTCTGTAACTCACTCAGTGTTCGTTGCAGAATAGTGAGACTTTTTGTTTAAAATGTTAGAGTGTCAAAAATATTTTACTAAATATAATTGAAAGGACCGGGGAACCACATAAACAATTAGAATTCGTAACTTTTCAGAAATATATTTAGTGACTCAAAAAGCATAAAATATAATTCTTCCCTTTATTTAAAGCATTTTTCCAATTGGAACTATATTTCTATCTGTAACGGTGTAGAAATTAGTTATTGCACCAAGATAAGTATGGATACCCTGTATATTTTATTAGAAATCAAAGTCTTTATCTCTACTGCGTGATGTTTGAATATTTATATTTATTTATTTATTTTATTTTTATTTTTTAGGCTTGCTGAGGAGGCTAAGTCATTGGAATTGTCACCAATATCAAGCGTTTTCTGTGATGCACCACACGTCAATGCCGAACACCAGAAAAAAGATATTAATTATTTATTAGAGAAAGATTCATTTGTTGCCAATATTGCTGAAGATTAGTACAAAAAACTACTAAGTGATAGATATATTATGAACTATTTATTATAAGAATTTTAATTGAAGCTGCAGAAAATTTTTACTATGATGTTCTTATATCAGGTCGTCAGTGACGAATCACTGTTGTACAACTATCATTTCAGATTTATGAAATGTTTGTAGTTTGTGGAATTTATGAACTAATCGTCCATTGGATAAATAAAATGCATATTGGAAATCAAATAGGTAACATTTAAATTTAAAAAGTGGGTCCGTGTACTTGTGTACACGCATTAGAAGTTATGCTACTTTAGACACCATTGATGAATTTGGATAGTTAAACACCTCATTAGGGGTAGTTAACTGGGATAATGATTCATGGTTAATTGGAGACGCAAATGAATGCATGGAAATAGTACTTGATGGTGTATTAGACGCTCGATTCAGATGGACAACAGGTTTTTTTTGTTATTGTCTATGATTTCGATTGGGTTCCCTTGATGTTGATAGATTGTTGAACAATTCTTGTTGATTTTGTTGAGCTGCAGCTACTTTTAAAGTTTTCTTTCACATTTTCTCGACAATATTCAACATTAGTCTTGCCCATCTCGTAAACTGAAACGAAAAGAAAATAACTCATGCAGAAATTATTTGTGCTCCAATTAATAGAACTTACTTTAAAAATTTTATTAATAAATATTAAAACATTTATTTACACATTATCTATGTATAAGAGATCAAATTAAAATTAATGTGCATATTGTTACATTTGAAACTAAAATTTAAAATGAGTATGATAATATTCGGGTCTTACAAAAATTAATTTTTGATTACTAAAGATATTTACAAATATTGTACTTTTACGTCTCCATGTGTGAATCGTGTGTGTGCAATTTCTGTAACTAAAATTTCATTCTCGATGTGCCTAAAGAAGTATAACTTCGATACATTTTTTTTGTTTAAATCGTGCATCAAAAGTCACTTGTAGCCGAGACAGAGATTCAGCTATTGTCAGTATTTTTCAATATCAGTGTGCTAAGCCTAATTTCACTTTTTCTAGCCGTTGAAAACCGTCATTTATCGAGCTTATGTCATGCAGAAACTGTTTTTATTGAAACATAGCTGTATGTTATGAATTTCATGAAATGAGTTGAAGACCTGGAAAATGAAAAGTGTTTACTCTGCTATATTGAGATTTAATTTGACGAATACCTTGATATAAGAGCATTTTATTTTAGTATTTGCATTTTTTCTGTATTTACAGAGTGACCTTTTCTATGAAGGTATATATTATTTTACATGTTCCTTTTTTATCTTGTTCATTATTTGTGTGTATATTTTTATATTTGTAATTTTTTTGCAACTGTTTAGTTCTTTAAAACTTTTAATTATTTGAAATGTCGAAACAATATTATAAAACTATTTTTACTTTTATTTCAATCCGCGTTTGTGAATCACGTAAACAAAGTAGGTAAGCTATCTAGTCTTGTTTTATATGTTCATAATGACTTTTTGAAATTTTGATGTAGAATAAAACACGCAAAACAATAAGTGTTAAATGTTTTCTTTCGATGTCATATCTCTTAGAATCATGCATTTTAAATTTCTGTACAATGTCTTTGACGATTCATTTGGTCCTTTTGCATACATTTGTAACATAGTTTAAATATAAATTTTGTTCCATGTGTTAGATGTTTAAAATAATAATTGTTTTAAAGGTGCTCTTTCAATTTACAGTTGTGAAAATGGGCCAACAGAGACTATTACTTTTATAATAAATCTCCTTCCTTAATCACTAACTAATTAATGCTTATTCACAGTGGCGAATCCAGGATTTGGATCTGGGGAGATCTGAGGTTATAAAAAATTTTGTATCGTCGTGACGAATGTCAAACGACATGGCTTATGTAAACCAAAGCACTTTAAATTTACAGACTTCACTCACCTGACAATAAGAATCATAAAGAACACTACAATACTTTCGATAATTTAATAAAAAACACAATGAAGTAACTAGCCAAAAAATGTTTTCGACCGTATCAATGCTACAAGTGCGAGTGGAATGAACACAAAAGTTTCGCAAAAAAATTTGCGAGCCTGCCCAGCCAGGAGCCAATGTCACCAGTTGTCACGTTTATTTTTTTAAAAAGAATTTTTTATTATTATATAGGGGAAGAAAGAATTCTGTAGTGATTTTAAATAAAATCTGGAGTTCTGGTTTAGCCCCATAGACCCCCTGGATTCGCCTCTGCTTATTCATAAATACCCTAATTTAAAGAGAAATTCTGGGGCATTATGTTAGAGAACTTAGTGCTAATTTTACTGAATGTCAAAACCATGTTATCGCACGTGACTGTGTAAGAGATCCACTAGGTGTTTGGACATTCCATTACTGTAACTTAGCCTTGTAAGACGAGTATCTGTGTAGGAATTTTTGTAGCTTGTGAATTTGGAAAGCACTATTCCGAACCATGGTATGTTTGACAGAAGAAATCATTTATCTCAAAATCTGCTCAATTGAAATATTACTGATAATTTCATGAAATATATTAAGATAGCAATAAACGTGAGAAATCTCATTTTAAAATTACGAATGTTTTTTTAATTATTATTATATCGCATTATTTATCCGAAACACTAAAATTGTATAGGTGAAAGAAAACTAGGTTTTCCAGTTATTTGGTGGAAAGATAAATGTTTAGCCATTACTAAATGTGATAAAAGAGCCAAAAGTGTTCTTACTGTTGTGTAAACTGTTGTATCACTGTTTGCATAGTTTAAAATAAAATTGATCTTAATGTGATATGTGTCTGTCTTATTCATATTCAACTTTCTGCAATCTGAGAAAATCTGCGGGAGTGGTCCCCTAAACTTTCTCGTATACTCCTAACACATGTGGAGAAAAAATAAGCTAAAAAGCAGTAAATCGATCAAGTGTCCCTAATGCAGTGGAGAAAAAAAAGCTTGGAGGCGAAAGGCATGGGTAGAAGCAGAAAGAATTGGCGCAAGTGAATCGCGCAATAATAGCCTCGCGTCATTGTGTGATGAGAAAAGACAAATAGACGATTTGAACACTTTTTTTTCTACCGATTGAAACGAAAATTGGGCACGGATTTACAATTAATGTTAGCAGGCCTCATACCAATTTTTATTTATCAAAGCCGTTGGGTTTACGAGTTATAATGTTTAGAAGTATGCGATTATACAGACCGACAGACAGTCAACCAACCCTTCGACGGATTTAGCCCAAAATTTGATACAGACCTGCATTCCTGATGATGAAACTGTGTACCAGATTTTATCTGCCTAGCTATTTAAGTTTGTGAGTTATCGCGTTCACATTAACACGGACAGACAGACTTCCCGTGGACGGATTTCGTCCAAAATTTGATAAAACCTACAAATTATGTGTAAAGATCACATACCAAATTTCATCCCCGTAGTTCTAATAGTTTTCGAGTTATCGTGTTCACAGACAGACATGATTCCAAAATTGTGTTTTTCGGACTCGGGTAGGTCTAAAACGTGGAGATTCGTCAAAATCTCGAGATCGAATTTTTTGACGATTACAAAACTTTCTCTTCGTATACGAGAAAGTAAAAAGATTTAAAGGAATTTCTTTCTTAAAAATAATACGTCTTTCAAGGGATTGGCGTAAAACGACGTATAAATAAAAAGACGTATAATCGAAAAGTTATTAAACTTTGTTTATTACAAATTTAATGTTACTAATGCAAATTCATTTAAAGTTTTTAAGTTATTACTAATATAGTACTACATCGTATAGAAATCAATAATTAAATTTGACTATTAAACACTTATCATAAAAGTGAGCAAGATCCTGCCTTTATTGCATATCTTGAGTAGTAATTATACATATCTTATACGATTTATTTGCATGCAGGTAGACGTTTAATTAAAAAAATGTCTTTAACCATCGTGTGACGAGCTGATTATTTGTGAGTTTTAACTACAGCATTCTGAATCTAATTAAGTTCACTGAATGTTTTTTCACTATTCTTTGAATTTTTACTTTCTCGTATATGAAGTATACAAAGAGAAAGTATTGTATTCGTCAAAAAATTAGAACTCGAGATTTTGACGAATTTCGACGTTTTAGACCTCCCTGAGTCCGAAAAACACAATTTTGGAATTATGTCTGTCTGTGAACACGATAACTCGAAAACTAAATTATTATACGAGATTGAAATTTGGTATGTTATCTTTACACATAATTTGTAGGTTTCTATCAAATTTTGGATAAAATCAGTCTACGGGAAGTCTGTCTGTCTGTATGTCCGAAGTCATGTGAACACTATAACTCAAAAACTTGAATAGTTAGATGTATAAAATTTGGTACACAGTTTTATCAATATGATTGTAGGTCCGTATAAAATGTTTGGCCAAATCCGTCAACTGGTTGACTGTCTGTCGGTCTGTATAATCGCATACTTGTTTAGTTTTGAAACGAATATCATCTCCATGCGTATGTGTACTGGTAGCAACCGGAAGGATTACGTCATTTTGTCCTTGAGACGGAGTTTGTGATAGATTCGTTTTATCTCCTGTTTTGTTTTCGCTCGCTCGTGCCCTCGCATTAGCGGAGCTTGCTAGAGTGTAATAGAAAATAAATATTGCTAAGTTTTAATACATAGGTGAAGAATCATATTCAAAGAGATGCCTAAGTATTTTACAATCGCTATAATCTACAATAAAAAACCTTCTGATATTCGTTGCATTCTGGGTTACAGTAGGTTCGATTTTTTTTATCCACTTAGGGGAGGGGATATGACGAATTTTTGAGCAGTATAAGAGGAAATTTAGGGGAGGCCACTCCCACTGGTTTAATGGATCCTTGAAGGAAAGTGGAATAACTTTTTCATCATCGCTTAAATTAGCACCAAACAATTTGTCTTCTATTGAATCATCAATTGTGAAAAATTTCAAAGTCAAGGTATCTTTATCACTGTTCACTTACTAGGAAGGAGGACATTTCCACATTTTAGAACTGGGAAAAACAACGTATAACTGAAGCTTTGTGTCATATAAACGAAGTACTTTATCATTACAATGAATACAAATGACTATGATGAAACGACGTATAAATGAGAGACATATAAACGGTGCTTTATTGTATGTGTAAATCATCACTTATATGCTATGTTTTATCTGTTTTGAATAAAATAGCAGGAACTTCGTTGATGGTTACGCAACTTTTTGTTGAAAAAATTTAATCTGTAAATAGATTTAGATAAATTCTTTTTATCCGTGCCTATTAACTTTCACTGTCTCGATCCCCACTATAAGTTTTGCAAGCCTCTTTAAAATACCAAGTCAGCAATGCTTTATTAAATTGCATTCCTAATTTCGTATATTCTCAGTTAATAAAGTTATAAAAAGCCCAGCCACTAATTTGGCATTCTCTTTCTATGATTCGATGCACACTGCATCTGCGCAGCTTTGCATGCAATGTTGTCAAAATGGCCGTACCTGGAACCACCTAAATTTTCTTCTAAGAATATTTATCTAATATTTCATCGATTTTAAAAGCTATTTGAAGATTGTTTGATTTTGAAAGCCATTTGATGTAATAAAAACTATTTTTTGTTTTTAAACGACTGCTAATCTTCTTCAAACATGTTTACATTCGCAATATTATACAGGGTATTCCCAAAAGATTGAAATACAGTTTAATCTTTTACCTACTGAAGATAAATAGGCATTGTAAATTGCAAAAGTATCCAAAATAGGGTAGGAAATAATATTGTTAATGGATCAACAAAGTCAATTAATTTTTGAAAAGTTACGCATTTAAATTTTTATATGACCCTCTGAGACAAAATTGATCAATTGGGAAATTTTTCCTTTTTCTATAGCAAGATCATTAAAAGGGCTCTGTATCTTTAAAACTGACTGAATTATAATGAGGGGGAGGAATGACTTTTACCACTTTTCCACCCCATTTAAAATGTTATTTTATCATTGGAAATAGTGACCCTATACAAATTTACGATAACATTTTTTAGATCAAAAATATGTCGAAATTATGAAAAAAATTTATCACAAATACATCTAAATGAAGTATAAATCTAGAAATACGATTCTAAGAAAACAATTCACAAAGTATTCTCAAAACGTTTTTTCTCAATACTAGTACATGACTGACAGGGGTGTAGTGGTGCCAGAACGCCGTCCCGGCACTGCTTCTTTTACTTTCTCGTATACGAAGTATACAAAGAGAAAGTATTGTAATCGTCAAAAAATTCGAACTCGAGATTTTGACGAATGTCCACGTTTTAGACCTCCCTGAGTCCGAACCAGCGGGAGTGGTCTCCCCTAAACTTTCTTGTATACTTCTCGAAAAAGGTGCTGTTCCTCTCCCCCCGCGTCGATAAAAAAATTCGAACCTTTTGTAACCCAGGATCGAATGACTATCAGAAAATATTTAGGTAAAATTCAAATTCAAAGAGATGCGTTCGGATTTAAATGCGTACCGATTTCTACTCTTGCTGGCTCAAGGACAAAGTCACATAAACCTCTCGCGTGCACAGATTGCTACCAGTACGCATGCTCGTGGAGACAGCGGATTCGTTGGAGATGCGATTATACAGACCGACAGACAGTCAACCCTTTGGCGGATTTGGCCCAAAATTTTATACGGACCTACATTCATGACGATAAAACCGTGTACCAAATTTTATCCATCTAGCTATTCAAGTTTTTGAGTTATAGTGCTCACATGAACGCGGACATACAAACAGACAGACTTCCCGTAGACGGATTTTGTCCAAAATTTGATAGAAACCTACAAATTATGTGTAAAGACCACATACCAAATTTCATCCCCGTAGCTCTAATAGTTTTCGAGTTAATCGTGTTCACAGACAGACATAATTCCAGAATTGTGTTTTTCGGACTCGGGGGTCAAAAACGTGGAGATTCGTCAAAATCTCGAGTTCGAATTTTTTGACGATTACAATACTTTCTCTTTGTATACTTCGTATACGAGAAAGTAAAAGCACAATTTTGGAATTATGTCTGTCTGTGAACACGATAACTCGAAAACTATTAGAGCTACGGGGATGAAATTTGCTATGTGGTCTTAACACATAATTTGTAGGTTTCTATCAAATTTTGGATAAAACCCACCTACAGGAAATCTGTCTGTCCGTGTTCCTGTAAGCACGATAACTCAAAATCTTAAATAAGTAGATGGATAAAATTTAGTACACAGTTTTATCATAAAGAATGTAAGTCCATATCAAATTTTGGACCAAATCGGTCGAAAGGTTGACTGTCTGTCGTTCTGTATAATCGCGTGCTTTTGAACCTGAACGCAATGACTTATATTAACAAAAAAAATGGTATAAAGTCTTCTAACCGTAATTGTAGATCTTTTTCCAATTTTCGTTTCAATCGGTTGGAAAACCAGTGGGAGTGGCCTCCCCTAAACTTTCTCGTATACTGCTCAAAAATTTGTCATTTCCCCTCCCCTTGCGTGGATAAAAAAAATCGAACCTACTGTAATCCAGAATGCAACGAATATCAGAAGGTTTTCATTGCAGATTATAGTGATTGTAAAATATTTAAGTGAAGAATCGTATTAAAAGAAATGCCTATGTATTAAAACTTAGCAATATTTATTTTCCATCACACTTCATCAAGATCCGCTATTATACGAGCGAGCGAAAACAAAACAAAGCAGGAGATAAAACATATCTATCACAAACTCCGTCTCAAGGACAAAGTGACGTAATCCTCCCGCTTGGTACCAGAGATTGCTAAGTACGCATGCGCATGGAGATCGGTTTTGAAACGAATGCTTAACAAGTATGCGATTATACAGACCGACAGACAGTCAACCCGTTGACGGATTTGGCCCAAAATTTTATACGGACCTACATTCATGACGATAAAACTGTGTATCAAATTTTATCCATCTAGCTATTCAAATTTTTGAGTTATAGTGTTCGCATGACTTCGGACATACAGACAAACAGACTGCCCGTTGACGGATTTTCTCCAAAATTTGATAGAAACCTACACATTATGTGTAAAGATCACATACCAAATTTCATCCCCGTATCTCTAATAGTTTTCGAGTTAGCGTGTTCACAGACAGACATAATTCCAAAATTGTGTTTTTCGGACTCGGAGAGGTCTAAAACGTGGAGATTCGTCAAAATCTCGAGTTCGAATTTTTTGACGATTACAATAATTTCTCTTTGTATACTTCGTACACGAGAAAGTAAAAAAAAAGGGCTCCAAAATGCATAGCCTGTTTCTAATCATTCTATGATGGAGAATACGCGCCATTTGCCGCCCGCTTGGCGAATTTTAACTCCCGCTACTTATATAATATACCCTCTTTTCCCTTTTGGCGCTCGCCGAGGGAAAATCGTGGATACTCGTGGCATCCTGGAAAAACAGAAGGTTCGCAATTTTTATCCTCATGGGAGGGGGGCAGGGGAATGACACCTTTGGGAAGTATACGAGAAAGTTTAGGGGAGACCACTCTTGCTGGTTTTACAAGAAAAAAATACGGAAATGCTGGCATACTTGAACCCGCGATCCTTCTATTCTGAAGCCGAGACCTTGGGGTCTATTCTGGTACC
>BGPR01028038.1:0-20266 GCA_013235015.1 Araneus ventricosus
CAGGCTTTGAATTGGGGGAGAGCTGCAGTTGCTAGGAGTGTGGTGCTGCCATCTGGTGACAGAAGCAAGATGGAATGATCTGACTTTTGAGGTAATCATTAGTGGAACTAGAGTTGTTAAGGTGGTTCTTAGTCGCGAGTCACCACTTATGGCGGGATTACAACGTGGGACCTTCTGGCGCCTGTTGCGAACATCTTAACCACTAGACAAAAAGGAATTCCTGATGTCCAGACGTGGATATTGGCTTATATACATCAGAGTAAGATGGCGTAGCACGGTGCGCCAGAATTTTATCTCAAGGTTAATAATCTGTGGGCCTAAGTGGTACGGGCTTTGACTTCCGGGACCGGAGGATTCAGGTTGTAACTCACCCCATTGTATGTGATTTGCATTTTAATCTGACCTCGGATTTCTAAGTCTTCCCTATGGGTGGTGAGAAACTTGGAGAGGGTAGCCAGCCTCAGGTGCCTTCTCGTCATCTGAACGTGCCACTCTATCATAGCCAATCTGTAATCTGAACAATCTTACCACGGTTTGACCTAACAAAGCGAAATGGTATTTTCCGATGCTGAATGTGTCACGATATTTTACTTTTCAAAAATAAGCAAATTCTCGTGGGTATGCAAGTGATATTTAAATGCCAAATAAACATACGTCGTGATTTGTGACGACTTTGCAAATGAGCATATGCGGCGAATTTTAAGCACTGTGAATCCTTATTCTTACTCCTAGAGAATAAGACGTCATTGAACAGTTTTATACTAATTACCCATGATACGGACCGTCCCATACGTCCTTTACAAGCAAAAGACAGAGCTTAGCCGAAACGTCCGAATGTCACTGTAAATTTCCACCCCTTTCGTTAAGTGTGATTGATTCAGCTCCTGAGCGCGTGCTTTCTTCAGAGTGGCTCACCCAGATGTGTTTGTAGGCTGAGGATTTTTTCTAGAATTCGACAGTGCTAGCTGTCATTGTGTTTTTTCGAGGGGAAGTGAATTTCCTGTATCTTTGAAAGAGAACTCTAATAAGTCCCGAATTTTTTATGTGTCCTTTTATTCCAATGGCTTAGGAATCAGAGATTAACCTCTACTGTTCTGTTTGGGTCATATTACCAGGAAACGCCTTCTTCTACAAAACGACAGTATAAATAGGTAGAAAACGACAGTAGAGATATTTTACATACATTTCATGAGTTTGTTAGTGAGTAGATATGTTATTTATCTGAAAGGATTTTTATTATATATATTTTCTGTGTATTTTAAAATTATATAATGTTTCTCTTCCAGATCATATGCCCGATTCCTTTCTCTTAATTCGACGTAAAAACTTGGAATGACCCATTATTAATCTCAACAGGAAACGCATATAAATAAATTCGTGAAAAGTCATCTAATGTGTTTGGCTATAGGCAGACAAGTTAGCCAGGTCGAGAGAGCGATAACTATAGCACTGATATGATATATAGCATTGAGGTTGGGTAGGCTGCAGTATCGGATACTTGACTGTTGTGAGTTGTATGAGAACACAACAAACATACAGAAGTATTCATTACCTTTGGACACTGTAATGATGTGAAAAAAATAAATAATAGCGCGATTCGAGATATGTGAGTGACACTGAAATAGCCAGCTTTTCCGCACACCAGAATTCGAAGGCGTTTGAAAAATCATACAAGTGAAGAAAGTGAAACTTAGGATCATGATGACAGCATTCTTGCTCAAACTGTTTAAGTGAGTGCAGTTCAAAACATCAAAATATAAACTGGTCAATGATTCTGCTCTAGTTCTGCGAAATGAATTTTCAATTTTATGAAAACAGCTCTCCAAGCGTGCAATCTTTGTATTCACAACATCAAGAAAAAGAATTGAAAATGTCCATTTGAAACTGTATTCAGTTGTGCTGTCCAGAATAACAATCCTGGAAAAAATGACGATTATTTAAGGAAATAGTATAGGGAAAAGAATAGATAATCATTTTATGAGCCTTATGATAAATCATTAGTAAATAACTCGACAAAAAACCACAAATGGTATTTGAGTACAGTGTCAGTAAATGAGATGCGGATGTTCTTATCCACTTGAAGTATCATATATTTGTAAAGAAAAAATGCTGGCTATATTTGCTAAGCAAAATGCTGGTTATATTTACATAAGTGGTATAGTCGCGTTTATAATTCAGTTACTCTCTGGGCATCAATAAATAGTAATGTAATGAAAACAAATTAACGAAGATTTGTTTCCGGAAGAACTAGGCAAATTATTAATTGCTTCATATATTGAGGCAAAACAACATCTCTAAACAAATAAATAGTCACAAAAATACAGGAAAACTGGCAAAATGATTGATCATTAACATCCATTGTTAATTTACAGTTCAGTAATAAACCTGCCCGATGCATGTTCTATCGATCAAGGAATGATAATAAAACAATATATTGTGTAATAATTGTAAAAAAATCATATCTGTAAGCAACATGTGTTATATTTTTGCATGAATAATGAATAAGAAGGAGGTATGTTTTAAATATATATTCCAATTCATCTTTTTATTTGCATACCAATGCTTATATTTACATATAGATCGTATTAGCTTTCAAACAAATCAAGTGTATTCAGTCAAAACAAATCTTGTATATCTTTAAACATGATATTGTTCCGAAAGCATCGAGGACATAGTCCACTGTACTTAATATTTAGTGTTCGGGTCATGTTACACTATAGTAAATGCGAACATAACAGCAGGGTTAAAATATTAAATTTTTTACAAGCATATTTTAAAAAATTCGCAATTCTTCAGAAACAAACTCTCTTCACTTAATTCCTTAAGATATTTCTGCAGAACTTGAGCTTTTAGGCCAAGAAAGAAGAATTTTATACAGAAAGAGAGGTGTTAGTAGAGAATAGTTAGAAATATTTCTAGCTATTTCCATTGTAATTGTTAATCGAATTCCTGGTGTTTTCGCTAGTTTCGGAAACGCAGAATGGATATTTAGAATTCCTTCTCCGCCTAAGGAACCTTGTGTGCGTTATATCTGAGGCGCACAGAAATCATCCATTTTCAGTGGTGGGGAGTTCTAGGAGGGAAGGAAATAAATACTCAGGAGATAGATATCCTCATTATTTAGCCAAGGTTTAAATTATGAAGTTCCTCGCTTAATTGAATCAAATATAACTCCAGTATGTGATGGGAATCTAACGAGTCAATCAACCAATTTTAAGGGGACACATTACCCTCTAAACATTTTTTTTTATTTGAAGCGTTATTGAAAAACTTTCGATAGTATTGAGATTTAACAATCATATAAAGTCATCTTAAAGAGAAAAAAAACCATTTTGATTTGCTTCTTTATCTTAAATTTAAATTTTTAAAAATTCCTACAACTTTTTCACATATGAATATTTTTTCTTAAATTTTAGGTAGATTCCTCATAGGAAGTCTACCTATTGCAATGGTTCTCATTACACGACTCCCGGAAAATTTCTGCAAATCTTCACCGATCTCCACCCCTACAACTCAAAACCACCCTTCGTTAAAAAGTTCAAACACACATACACTCACACAACGCTCTTTCCCATGTTATCTTGCGAACACAATAACTGGAGTAATTTTTATGTAAATTTAACCAGTGTGAGATATGTTTTAAGGATAGCGAAAATCTCGGTCGAGTTCATTGATGGGCTATATAGTTCAAAGGGGGTGGAAATGGTGGGGATTCAAAATTTAATTTTCCCATTATTCCCTTACGATTGAAAATAGAAGGAAAATTTAAATTAGGCGAATTATTGCCTTATCATAATGAACAATTTTTGAGTTTAAACTTTTTCGATAGCTGCAATTTCTTAGAAGTTATGAACTAAAATTCCATTTTTAATCCCCTCTCCCAAATTATCTTTTTCTCATAGCTCTGTTACAACTAAAGCTAGAAGAAAAAATGGAATGAAGCGAATTATCACCTTATCATAACGAATAACTTTTATATTAACAGTTTTCTGACAGCTAGAATTGCTTAGAAGTTATGAGCTGAAAAGCGATATTCATCCCCCCCCCCCAATTTATCTTTTTCCCACAGCTCCGTTACGATTGAAGATGGAGAGAAAATTTGAATTAGGGGAATTATCATATCATAAGAAACTACTTTTATATTGAAAGCTTTTTGACAGCAAGAATTATTTAGAATTTATGAGTCTAAAAAGTGATTTTTACCTCCGCCCCTCGAAGTTAGAGTTCGTTTTAACCTACGCATATGATACTTTGTTAAGAAGCTCCCATCAGCTGGATTTATTTCCACTTTTTACTTGGTAAACAAGCTGATATACCCAGCTTTGCTCCGGAATAAAATGTTTTCATGTCTAATATTTTGTTTGCAATAACTACTTGTATAAAAATTATAATACACGAATTCTTTTTCTGATCAGAAACGTTTTTAATTAAAATTAGAATATCAATTGAACGTAACAATTTTTAAAAACAGCCGATAACAGCTAATTTTCTCCATAAATTATTATTTGTTATATAGTTACATCAAATTTTGTTAACAATTCCTAAAGTCAAAGAAAGTTTTAATGAATATTTTGAAGCAATTAAATTAAATATTTGATTATTCATTAATTTAAAGCATGAAAATAAAACAAATCAATAGTTGGTCCTGATATAAATTGTTAATCGTCTACTTATAAAATTTTATTTTAGCATTCGTCCAGAATTCTGTTAATGTATTCTGGCAACAGTTCTTCGCATTATTCTTGTTTTACAACTATAGATAATAATATAAGAATTCTGTTTAAAATTAATTTTGAAACATTATTAAAATCAGAGAAACAAATTGTATGGAAATAACATTTTTGCAACTGAAAAACTAATTTTTTGAAAATTTATATAGTGTAAAAATAGTTTCGCGAGATAAAATTTTCCAAAGATATCACGGAAAAATTTTTAATTAACTGAAATTTTAACAAATTTCTGGGATTTGGAAAGTTGAGAGTGACCTTTCTCTTGTTTTAAATAAAAAGTGTGCAAAGTTTGGTTAAAATCACTCCAGTGTTTTAGGAGGAAATGTGTCGCATACATACGTAGCCACAAAGACTTTTATTTACATTAATATAAATCAAAACTATTGCTGACAAATACTATGAGCCATGAAAAAGGTTTAGATTAAAGGTTAGTGAAGATTTCGTCACAATTAATTAAATATTTAATTTAATAGTTAATTTGATAATTAGTTAATTTGACAGATTACTTTAATTTGATATTTAATTAACCATGGCGGCACCAAGATTTGTTTAATAAATTTAATATTCAATATCCAAAAAAGATATCTAAATAAGAGTTCTCTTTTTTCTTACTAATATTGAAAAATAGCTCATTAACTTTAAAATTGTTTTGGGGTTTTCTGCCTGACTATTTGCTTTTAACTGTCGATGAAGATTTAAATTCACTGTTCTAAAAGCCATTATTCATATCCTCTGCTTTAAACACACGTATTAAATTTTCCACTTACAATATTTAATAATTTTTATTCTCTTATGTGTTAAGAATTTAGTGACTATTATATCTGTAACCAGGGAATTCTCTCAATGAGCCCATTCTAGTAGTGTTTAAATGTTTCGCGTCATATGATTTTAGCATATGATAAAATAATGTTCCCACAATTATATGGTAACCTAGATTAAACAAATAATTTTTAAATCTAGATTCGTTCTTCATTCGTGTCAAGTGTCAATTTCTTGCTACTATTTCAGATAGGCTGGCTTAATGTTAGGGGCCGTTCACAAATAATGTCACGCTTGGAAGGGGGACGGAGATTCGTGAAATTGTGATAGTTTATGACAAGGGGAGGGGATAACAAGAAGTGTGACATCACACATTTTGGTTAAAATAAAGACATTTAAAATCAGCAGATTAAATTTCGATGTTATTTTGAAATTACAGGAATTTGAGGGTATTTTTTAATCGAAGCTAAAACAACTTTCATATGATTTTTTTTCACTTATATTCCTTTCTTTTTGAAAAAGGCATTCAGGGTAGGTTCAGAGTAGGTTCTTAGGATAGCAGCAGAAATTCTTCACTATTAGAATCAAACCTCCCCCTGTCACACCTTTGGAATGTCCAACCAAAGATACGTCGCCGCACCTGGGTGAGTGGTAGAAATGGTAGTGGCACAAACAGGTTGATCTTATTGAGGCGCTATTTTTAAAAAATTCAATTTGTTTAAGAGTATTTTGTGTTCATAAAGTAAAGATAAGATTTAAAGCAAAATATATCAAATTCCAAAATACTATTGTTTACAATTGCTCTTTTATATTAATATTTTATTACTATTGTATATTAATTAGGTTTTCTGTTGTAAACCTTAATCTTATTTCATACAAAATAAGTACACATATAATCATTATTATTGTTATGCTCACAAATGTCATTAAAACACATAGTTAAAGTTTAAAAATAAAATTTACAATATGATCTATAACGTAGTGCTTTGTTTCTGAACTGCAAGTTTATGTTTATGTAATATATTGTGACATGTGACAAGGGGGAGGAATTTAGTATGGTGAAGTGTGACACTTTGTAACAAAGGGGGGGGAGGGGATCAAAAATATTGAAAAAAAGTGTGACATCATTTATGGACAGCCCCTTATCTAGGGCATATTTATACTGCTGGTATGCTTTTTTCTTTATTATTCCTATCTCTTTAATGATTATGTGTTGGGATATAAAAATTTGAGAAATTTACTGGCCAATAAATCTAGCATATGTTTTGAGTAGAATGATAAATCCTTGATATAGTAAAAAATTAAATGCCATGAAAACAGAATCACGACGTATATATTGCAATATTTGGAAACAATAAGGTCATTGCCAATGCCTATATTGTTCGATAGCATTAACGTAAAGGAATCTACCTTTGCCTTCCAGCTTGCCGAAAGGGATTTCATTTTGTAGATTCACTAAAATATATTATACAAAATTGTACATGGATTTTTAGCTGCATATAATATTCGCTTAAATATAGCTATTTTACTGAATTATATGCTGAAAAATGAAGAAATTTAGCAGTACCTCACTTTATATCTTGCATATAAAAATATCTAAGCAATGGAATGCTTATCATATACATAATGATAAACATGTGCAAAACATTTGAAAGCTTTATCTTAAAAAGGAAAAAAGCCTTAGCATTTTGAAACATTGAAAGTGAAGAAAAGTTCGACACGGAGAACAAGCTATTTAACGTTGCTATTTGCGCAATTTTTCCATGGGTCTTCGCAAAAAAAAATCTAAATAGCTTCTGAAATATTAAAGGTATGAATTTGTAATTTTGTTACAATAAGTAGAACGATAAGAGCAACTAAATAAGCCAATAAAATGAAAATTGTTATTTTGGTCATTATTGGGGTAATGTGTCCCCTCATGTTGAAATAATATTTGATTTATATCTTCCTAGCATTTATTTTGTTTCAACTGTGTCTGAACAACAGAATATTTGCATTATCCAATCTCTAAACAATTTATATTTTTTAAAATATCTCAAAAATTAAAAGCTATAAAGGTTTTAGGGCTTCTTTTCATCTAAGAAAAGAAAGATTGCAAAAAATCTTTCTCATTGTTAAAAATTTACCCATAGAAAAATACTTCTATTGAAAGTAAGAATTCATCTCCTTTATCCACCAATTTTGTTCAATATTATGACGCATATTTCGTACTTTTTGAAAAATGTTTCATAAAAAGACAAAGCAGGCTATTAGTCGCCATATCTTTGGAGTATATTTTTTGTCTACCTCAAATTCATGTTTAACCTTGTAATTTTTTTTTCTATTTATTGAAATATAATGAGAAAAATTTTATATCTGTTCAACTTAATTTTATTAAAAGAGAAAACATTCAACTAAATTGTGAAGATATCTCCTCTGGAACACATATCTCTCTGCGTTTCCCACTCATACGACAGCAGGAAGTAGGCTTGAAAATGCAAATTTTTTCGTTGAATTAATTTCAACTTCTCAGATTTTAATTTATAATTTATTATGAAAAATACGCAGGAATATTCAAAATTCGATCTTTTTCTAAAATTCTTTATGCTATCGCGTTACTGCCAGTGATTCAAAATTTAATTTCATTAATACCCTTAATAATAATTATAATCGGAAAGGAATAACATAGTGTATTGTCATCGAGGATAAGAAATGTATAAAATTTCGAAACTCTAGCTTATAAAGAAGTGAGTGAAAAATAGATCACAAAATTCGATCTCTAGGAACATGAAATAATTTAAGATAAATCTAGGTTCAAAATGTTGGACAAATATTAATCTGCAGCTTGGTGGGCTAGACTCCTTTTGCCTACTGTTAATTGCTACAAACATTGTCCTATGCGTGTATGTCAGAAACATTTCAACAAGTAGGATAAGGGAGAAAGACTCTTTATTCACTAATATTCCGGAAAAACACGAAGCACAGGTGGTAGGAACACTAGCACTTGTAAAGATTTAACAACGCAAATAGACAACAATCTCTAGCAATAACAGAACTGCAATTCCGGATCTAGCAACAGACAAAAAATCACTAACAACGACAGTAACGGCACTTTCAATAGTGCTCAGCTCACACGCTTTTCATCTCGCACTGCAGTCGAAACTGCACTTCAAAGGCGTTCGCACTCAGACGTTTCAGTCGATAAACACACGCTCCCCGTCTATCCGTACTGCGCATGTTTATAGTCTTCCTGACAGAGCATGACGTCACATGGAAGTTTTGTAGAAATTCGGATCTCGGCTCCTATGAGAGATATCGTTAAAATTGTAGCATTTTTGAGTATCTTCTTTCTGTCGCCAAATTTTTCGCCAAGTCGCCAAAGTCGGGAGTCATAGGTGAACTTCATCGATAGTTAGTAAGAACCTCTGTAAACTCTCTTCCCAACCATAAGACTTCTATTGCCAGGAAGCGACATTTTTTGTTCTTAACATTATTTTATTCTATGCAGGAAAAAATATGAGTTCTGATGGACAGCCATATCTTTAGCTGATAGTGAAAAAGTCACAACTAATCTTGGAAATATTTGAGCATGGTCTTAACTGTCTGGAGGAGAGAGAAATATTTTATTTCTTGCTTAAAATGAGCTAAAGTACATATTATCAAAGACTGACAAAAATGATGAAACTTTTAAAGAACAATTTATGATTTAAAAAAAACACAGATAAAGAGAAGCATGCATGAATACAGTAGGTATTTTTTTTAATTTTAAGGAATAAAAGTATAAAGATTTTTTATTATTTTAACTGCTTTTTAACATTCAGTGAAAAAATTGCGTTTGAAAATAATAGTATTTTTATTTTCCAAATTTTTCAGCCGGGATTATCATACTATTTTCGTCGAAATATATTTAATCGAATACCTCATTTTTTAAACAAATTCGTATTATGTTACAATCACTTAATTTTTTAAGAAATGTAAACTGTTTTTAAAGGTATTTCTTAAAATTAAGTTTGTTTTAGCATTTCAGCAAGACATTATATTTTAATATCTGTAATGTACTTTAATACTGCGAAATGATAATGATATTTATTGTAAGTGACTAAAATTTCAGTTATTTAATTTGAGTATAAGAGTTATTATTTTGAGGATATTTGAAAGTAATTGTTTTGAGTTTACCTATTTTCTCTTTTTGTACAATTTTCTATTCCTCCAGATTCTGAAACAGTCTCAAAGAAAATTACAAACAACATTTGATCATGTTAACTGTACTAAGAGGGTTGTTGGGAATAAAAAAATAAAATGGCTCATTTTTATTCCACATTATTTTTTATTTCAAGAATAATTTTCGCCTTTGTTAAGCAGAATTGCAAGATTCTTCACCCAGATAGCAATTTGAGTTTGCAGCAAACTTGCAGCAGTCTTGCACTGCAAATCCGCAAGTTTGACATGACAAGAGTGCAAGTGTGAAACAAGCTTGCAGCAAGTTAACGCAAGCTTCAAAGTCACCACGTCAAACTCATTATAAACATAGCAGAAACAGAGTACGAACACAGCCTCGGATTAGAGCTCGCGACCTAGCGCTTGCTAAGTTGATGCTCTAACCACTCGGCCAGATTACCTCTGAGAGGCGAAAATAGATTTCGGTAATGTATCGTTCGATTCTATTCGTACACGATTTATTTTAAACTCTTTTCTTAATTTGATTATTTTTTTTAAATTTTGTGTTGAGAACATGATTTGAAATCAAAGGGAGAGCGATTTTCGATAATAACTACGTTTTACAAGTAGAATAAATTATGAAATTAAGGTTCAAAAGTAATTACTTTTAAAATGGGACAAAAATGAAGTTATTATTTTTCAACAAACATTGACTGTTTTTTGGGTTTAATTTTGTTTATAAACGTTAAAATTTCAACGTAGAGGAAAAGGCGATATAGGTTTCTTTAAAGTGAGAGTTCTATATTTAGTAAAAAAATGGAAAACGTTTCAATTTTTTTTTTATAAAAAACTTAGTTTTTTCACAAATTATCTTTGGTTTATTGAATTAATGAAAAAAGTACGGTCTAGGAGATGCTATTAAAAATCGGATGTTTTTTAAAACAGAGACAAAGATAATTATCTCTATCTTATTGTGCTACTTTGCAGCAAGTTTGTTTTGCAAACTCACAGCAAGCTTGCAATGCAAGGATGAATGGCGCTAATTATCACAGCGAAATTGTGGCAAACTCGTTCTGCAAGAGAGGGTGTCGATTCTGCATTGTTAGTTTGTCACAGTTTCGCTTCAAGCTTCACGTGTCAAATTTGCCATGACAATGTAATAACAAGTAAAAATCAAACTTGCTGCAAACGTACGTGCTATCTAGGTATGCCTCTTTCAAGGGCGGCGGTTTATCATCAAAGCAACATTTTAAGAGCTTTTTTCTCTGCCAAGTGGTAGTCCTGTGATGATTTATTAGAAAGAATGCCTTTTTAGTTTCTAATAAAAGACTCCAGGTTGCAGCACCATTTCTAAGATTTTTCTTTCGTATTTATACGCCCATTAACATCGTTTTAAAAAGAAAAGATAAATTGTTTACATTCCTGAAAGAGATACCAGAGTCACACATTCTCTTATTTTGCCATATTTCAACTTGCATTCATTATTCCAATTGTCTCAATTATAGACGGCACATTGCTTTCTGAGTATTTTAAAGAAGTTAATCACACAGTACAGATGGTGTACGTTCCTATATTCATCACGAACAAATGTCTTGCTTCCAAGGAATACAAGACACCACTTTGTTACATTTTGCCAATCGGTGCAGCTGTTGTAAACACGTTCTCTGAACCATATTTAGTACAGAAATGACAAAAACAGAGAATAATAAGTGAAAAAGTCAAGGACAAAGCAGTATTAGCATAGGCATCACCGTATTTGAAGCTGGTCATTCATGTAGAATGATAATTTTCAACATCTAGTAAGCCGCTGTGACTGTGGTTGGAAGCACGAGTTAAGTGAGTTGATGACGTAACTTTTCCTCTTAACCTAAGAGAGCGTGCGACTCCACGGGGACGATCAGAGAGAAGAACGGTTTCGTTTCCGAAGATGGTAGGTTCGCTCGAGCGCTAAATGCCTTGTCCTCTGATGTTGGTCCTTGGCATCCCCTTGCCACCTTGGGTCTAATTCTGGTTGTAACGAATAATAGCATAACTCCTTTAATTTAAACCTCTCATTGTATTTAGACATTTCCTTGTAACTTTATATAAGCATTCTTTAATGTTTTAATCAAGTGAATTAGTTTTCTAACTGAGCTGTTTATCTTGAAATTCTACCCCTGGACAACAAAATCACTATCCCCCTACATTCATGATTACTCCACACCTCGTAAATCCGCTTACTCCACGTCTAAATGCATCGTCAATTTGGAAGGAGGTCATTACTGGCGTGACGGGAAATAAGATCAGATGCCCAATCCTTCCAAATTTCCATCACTCCGCTGTAAATCTGGAGTTTAAGGTACACACCTGTTTCTCGCCAATTTTTCTTGGCGCAATTTCATTTGCCGCCGCCAAATAATTTTTCTGATGAGCAGTGCAATTTTTATTGCTCTCTTGCGCACGCGTCACTTGAAAAGGAGAGGTTGAGCACGCAATGCCTTAGGCATTTTAAGCGTGTTGTACCGGGCGAATTTTTTTAACTTATAAAACATCAGTGGTTTCGCTTTCAGCATAGAGGAATACTCGTAGCTTCGCTTATTCATTGAGAAACGAAGCACACAGAATGACAGACACTGTACTGAACCAATATTCAATCCGAAGAATTCCAAACGAAGTTTTATTCAAATTCGAATGAATCGACCAATCACATCGAAAAGTTGAACAAAATAGTCCAATCAAAAACTGGCGCAATATAGCCTCACACGCAAAACACCAATGAGAATATCAATTTGTGCGCTTGCGCGCTTTTCACTCGTTGAAAACATCTAGTCCCTCCAAAACAAATGTTCTCTCATCGCCGTTCTTGGCGGCAAAGAGTTGGCGATCCTAAGAGGAACGAAGTAAGTATGTACCGTAAATTCCAGGTTAACACACTCTGCTATATTTATAGTGGATGCTTTCTCTGTCCATGTATACAAAAATTTCGGGAGGCTGTGTAGGTTCTTGGTTGAGGAGCAAAACGTCTGCACTATCGAGAGACTTTTAGACAGGGTGCCAAAGAAATTATGGATTTACGCGGAGTGGAGTGATCGTTACTGACCGGCCTAAATTGATGGTCTAAAAAATGGAATGGCATGGTACAACATCACACCATCTACGGGCGGTCATTAGTATGAATGGGAGGCCTCACCTTTTCGCTTATACACTTTGTATCTTCACTTTTCGAAAATGCCTCGTATTTGTGATAGATTTTTCTCTCACAGATTTTTACTTTTATTAATTGCATTAAAATCTTCTTACAAACATTTAAACTTCCTTCTATGAATTTTTTTGCCTTGTTCATTTCAAAAATAGAAACGACTGTTTTTATTACTTTGTTACACAGTATGTCCCAACAGATTTCGATGCTAATTAACCACAATCAAATACAAATGCAAACAGAACGCCGCCCCATGTCCCCGTACCTGATGCCATTACGGCAACCGAAACAAATGCAGACAGCAAAAAATCTGCATTTTGTCTTCAATTCAATTTGCAGTTAATTAGCAGATTTTCACATCATTAAACTTGACTAATAATATGTTGATTTTTTGAAGATTTAACTACAATTTCATAATATCCGCATTTGTCTATATATAAATACATATTTTGCACCATATTCTCTAATATTGCAGCTTTATCTTCCAAAGGTTATAAAACAAGATTAGAATGTAATCATCATTATTGTTTAATTTTACAGCAGACAGGAGTTTCATCAGTTCCTTTTTGAATTAGTGATATCGACCATATAATTATATAGATAAGGAACGCATCAGCAGAAAAAAAAAATCCTAATCGAAAATTGTCTTAGGCACTAAATTTTTTAAATATGCCACTGAAAAAATGAATTCTAAATTAATCTTCAAAATAAATATTTGAGGTTTTACTATTTTAAACTCCCCCCCCATAATTCAATTAATTTCCAATTAGTTTTCCAACAATCTTTCTGACTAGCTATTTTCCTCTAAAAAGAAGGGGAAAATGGAGCTTGCGCCCTTTGGATGGAGAGCTGGCTTACCAGAAAGATAAAGGATGAAAACGAATTTATTGAAACAGATAATATAAATTATTCAACAAAAATATTACTAATCTCATCTATTACTCATATCTACGACTTTGAAACACGTATTCTGACCATGGTTAATTTTTACACCACTAAATGGCGCCCCTAGAGTATAGTGACGCTAAAACTGAAATAGATTATTTTACGCCCATCTCTTGTAGTCCGCTGTGGCCTTGTTGTTAGCGTTCCTGCCTGTCAACCATAAGAACGCGGGTTCGATTTCCGGCCAGGTTGAGCATGAAGTTTCGCCACAATCTCAATCGACATCGTGCAAGTAAGTTGAATTACAATAATGATAATTACAATAATTAATAGATTAATTGAAATAAATAATTATATTGATTAAAATTAAGAATTAAGTATTGACTACAGAAAAATCTGCCGAAAATCTGAAGGTATTTGGAACTTATTTTTCTTCAGATATTCTATATTTTTTTCTGAAGAAAATCTGAAAAAAAACATGTTCCAAATACCTTCAAATTTTCTGCAGGTTTTTTTAAAAGATTTTTTGCAAATTTTTTTTAGCTGGAAATTACTACTGTACTACTTTAGCTACTGTATAATGTTAATAATTATGACCTTTTTCATCAGAAATACTATAAATAGTCATAATGGATCTCATAACTACAAAATAAAAATAATTTGGATAATATCACTTGGAATTCTTAACCCGCGTGGACGCGCAAGAGCGTGTCCGACACCCCACGCCACGTAAAATGTGAAAAATACTGACTTTCCTTTAATCGAAATGAGTCAAATCCATGTTATCTGCCTTTAAGGTCACCTTCAAGAGACGGAACGTGTTTCAAGAAAAATTCTTTTGTTTTCTTATTGGAATTCACAATAAGGGATGTGAAACACCCTCTTGCGCGTCCTCGCGTCAGGTTTCTTTGTTCGATTGAATGATCGTATTATGGACAGGAAAATAATATTGTATCGGTATCTAAGTTTCAGAGAGGAAACAAGTGGATTTAAGAACTTTCTATATTTCTAAAATGGAGATTTTTGCGGGTGCAAGACTTTACTGGATAATACTGTAAGTGAAAATCTCAAGACATTGTTTCAAAAGTTATATTATTCAGAGCATAATGCAACTGTAGTCATCTGATGCATGTGTTATCAGTTTTCAAAAACTATTGGAGGAAAAGCTTAAAATTGTAGAAATTATTCTGAAAAATAAAAGTGTATTACGCCCTAAATTTATTAAATCTAAAGAAAGTCCATGAGGATTCTTATTTGAATTTCTAAAAAAAAATGGTTTCCTGCGTACCTAAGAAAATTAGAAGTAGTATTTTCCTTTCCAAATTGTATAAAAATTATTATATTGATGATTCTTTACTATAAAAAATGTTGAAAACTTGTATGTAAGAAATATACTTTTCTTACATGCTCGCAATGCTCGGAATAATATAATGTATTATTTACTTAATTTTTCGCATATAAATTGTTTCTTGTATAACTGAAACTGTTTGAATAAATCATTTGGAACAGATATAGATTAAAAATGTTGCTAGTTTTGCTAGTTAATAGCGAACTAAAGAATTGGGGTGTCACACACACCCTTGCGCGTCTTCGCGTTACTCTTCGTAGTGCGAGTCCTCGCGGGTTAATAAATTAATTTTTGTATTACGGTACAATTACAATTTTTTTTAAATAAATGCAAATTAAAAAAATGACAAAAACCGCAATAACGCAATAAAGTAAATCATTTAAAAAAATGCATTTTACAATCCAATTATTTTCAAGTTTAATACAAATAAAAAAGCATCCGGAGATACGGAAAAAATTATGTCTTTTTATGTTTTTCTTGGAAACGCGCACTAATTCTTTGGGATTGACGATTTAAGGTCTCTAGAGTGATTTTTTTTCAAAACAGTACACAAGATTCTTTCTTCTTTTTCTGTGATCGTGATCATTTGAAGATTCTACCAATTGTAGTTTTTTTAGATATCCATTATGTTCTTTTAATTTTGTGCTCATTTTTTCTAAAACCTGTTTTTGAAGCAAGGAAAAAGAAGAATACAAGCAATTTTTTATTTTCTGTTTCCTAGTTGGAAAGTGCATTGTTTCAAAATACTTTCAATATTTTGTTTCTAGCCACTTTTGATCATAAGTATTTGGTTAGAAAGTATTGTCTTAAATTAATTTCCTAAGCAAGTAACTGACCGAACTCACAAGATCTTGCTTTAACTGGAATGTTCCACATTCCGTCTACTTGATAGTAAGTTTGTTTGTTATGGAGTTACGACTTAAAAGCGTTGTTCGATTTCTTTCGAATTTGGCATGAATATTCCTTGAAGTCAGTGAGAACGTTGTATGTGTAAGGATTTTTATTTTTTAAATTCCTTTTCAAGTTTTCGCCAGTTTAATGGTTCCTTTTCATGTAATGTTTAGCTTTTTTTTAAAGATTCTATCCAAGAAGTTCTTCAGTCTTAAGGTCTCCATGAACGCCGATAATAGCAAATTACAATTAATTGGAAATTTGTTAATACTGGTAAAAGTAGATATATAATTATAATTCTGTGAATACCTATAAAAATGGATAATTGTATAATTCTTTCGCACTCGGAAAAAAATGACTAAACCTTTAGAGATTGCGATGAAGATCGAATTTCAGTTTTTTTTCCTCCCTTTCTTTCTTTCATCTTTTTTTTTGGACTCGGACAGGTCTACTGTTCGCTGAACTACTAGTTTTATAACTAATATTATTTGTAGCAACAGAATTTATGCGAAATATATAATACAGAGTGTTCCGGTCCTTCCATTGGTGGCAAAGTTAATTTTTCATTCTTTTATCGATTCCCAGAGAAAGAATGAAATATTTTAGTACCTATTTTCTAAATAAAATATGGTTATACACGTGTTTATGCTATTTTCTCTCATGCATATTTGTATTAACGCAATCTACTCACAAAATCTGTAAATCTATTGGTATATTTCCAGGCCAAATAATAGCTTCTGCTATGCATTTTCTTTGCAACCAACAGCTATGGAAAAGCAGAGTTAATAGGGTTGCCTTTTTACCCTGGCTTCTATTCATATACTGTAACAGCAGGAACTATAAATCAGTTGCACCTGAAATTTGAAAATTTATATAAAACTTTTCCTTTACCGGAAACCTAATCTTCGCCATTCTCAGATGTTGGTGTTATTCCACCAACATTCATCACTAAGTTTTCTAGATTTGGTGATCTATTCCGAATCCTAGCGATAGGTCGCCAGATCTAAGCTGTTGTTGGCTGGCGATCTCTTGCTACAACTTGGCGATTTTTGTATGAGGTTCCTAAAAGGGAGACTAACCGCAGGTCGCCAAATCTTAGAGAAGTGTCGCTAGAATTTGCAATATTTGTCTGAAGCTACGTTAACAACAAAGTTGTCGTTTATATATATTCGAAAAATATTTTTTTTGGATCAAACTAGTATCTAAGCCATTCATATTTTTCAATTCTTTAAATTTATATACTTTTTTATTATTTTACTGAGATTATTTTTATTTAATTTCCTGTTCCCTTTGCATTTTAATAAACATAATTGGTCTCTGAAAAGGAAAATTTATTGATCTATTTTTAAATATTCCCCAAGACGATTTCAAGGTCTTATAGTTAAAAGTACATGACTTATAAAAATTCAGTGATAGAATCCTATTCATGAAAAGCAACGCTTTTGAAACGTTTTCATAATAATCATAAATTGAATCGATTGCATACGAAAACTGATACTCTGGATTATTCAAATGTGAGTTTATAAAGTTCCGGGAGTGGCGAGAAATTATATAGGAGAGCATACTGGTAGTGACCGTTTGTAAAACAGAACTCCTAAATTTTTTCACCCAGTTTATTGCGCAAATTAATGGAAACTCCTGGAATTTCATAAAACACCCTACTGCACATGACGTAACTGTCAAAGTCTATGAGAGTTGGGTACTACGAAGAGTTTAGAAGAGCTCCTCGTTTTTGACCATCCTACTGTATTTTCACCGAGTTTTCTTCCTAAGTTGATTCAAATAAGTTACTATTATGTTTCGATTAGCATTGCTTTTTCGTTAATATTACTCTTTGGACTATTCATTCATGTACTTGTACTGTAGTTCCATAGTTTCTAGCCTAGCCTTATAGTAGTCCTTTGTTAACCTATGCACTTGGGGCATAACGGACCGGGTCAAAATGGCACTGGGTTCCGCATTATCCCAGTGTAATTTGCCTATTGCCAGAATAAAGTGCTGACGAAAATGCATTTCTCATTTGTGACTTTTGTCGTTAACATTACTTTTCCATTGTTTAATTTTTAATTGCGACATAATGTCTGAAATAATTTTATTGGGGTTTATTATACGTAATATAAATTTTAAAACGTTGAATAGTCATAAGAAAAAAAATCCTTTTTTATAATTAAGAATTTTCAAAGAGTAAATAAAACAAGGTTCTGTTTTGCCTCGGAGCGTGGGCAAAACGGACCATTTGACAGTTTACAAAATCGTTAATAACAATTTATGTACTGATCATAGTTTAGTTTTTAAATTTATTATGTGTGACGAAACAAATATATTTTATAACGTTGCATTTTCAAACGTCTCTGAGTATTTTTTTATCATTTTACAGCCATCCAAACCTTAAGTATTCCGTTTAGCCCTGGATTCCCCTGCTAGGACGAAGAGTTATTATAGTGATCTACCATGATTGCTAACATTAAAATGGGGAAGAAAGACAATTCTTCATTCCCCTTGCTTTAAAATTACAAAAATTAGATGCACGCGAATCTAAAACTTTATGTTTCTTTGTCTAATTAAATTTCTATAATTTTTTTAAAAATTTACTGGCAACATTTTGTAAAATTATCCATTTAAGAATGTTGTTCTAGTAGTTTCCATGTGATGTTTAAATTTAAGCGCATGCCACTGTTCTTTGAATATTTTTTAATTTAATCTTTTTTTCCACTCTTTAGTCCTATGGCTTTTAGGCTGGATATCATCGTACTCGCATTTTGTAAATAAATTAAATTATTTTCAAAAGCGGACTTTTTCTTGGTGGCAAAATAAATCATATTCTTCTGATGAAAGGAACATAAGCTAATGTAACGTAATCCAATTCGTGAATTTTTTAGGTCACTAACCATGCAAGCTCAATCTTTTGCCTCTATCAAATTGTTCTTTAAGTTTTTGTTATATTAAGGTATCTTTCCGAAGCAACACGAGAGCTATCATGTCATTTTCAACTGCGGTCAGATGACGAGGACGGCACCCCCTTCCAAACTTCCGCACCACGCCATCAGGATTACGTTTGGCCACTATATATTATTTAGTGTGTAACTACACAACGCACGGTTGATCTGAAGTGGAATCGGGTTTCAAACCTTTAACCCTCCGGTTCCAAAGCCGAGACCTTACAACTAAGCCACTCGGGCCTATTATCCCTTTACAGACTAAGTGTCGAACATTTTGAACCATCCGTGTATTTGTAAACTGACACACAGTTTATATATTATTTGACCTACGCATCTAAATAAATAATGCTATTATTAGTTAAAATAAATCCCATTATTAATTGAAATTTATAGTTTAGACTGCCCAAATTTTCTTCTCAGAATTCAATTTTTAAAACTTAACCCTTCAGCACACTGAGCCAGTTTTCGAACGTTAGCACACGCGTGGGGTTATTTGGACCCCAAATTGTTAGACACTTTCTCCCTATTTTCTTGGCTATTTGTACAAAAATGAAATATGGTCAAAGTATACGAATATTTTTTCGTACAAATAACTTGTATTTGAGATAAAAGTGCTGTTTTAAATAAGAGAAAAAAGTTGAACTTTGTTAGGCACAGGAAGCGAGTTTGTCAATATCACTTGTTAGTCTCGTAAAGTAGAGACAGGCAGCTTGAGTAACACTATTTATGAAGAGCTGCTGGATAATAAGCTAAAAGCGTCCTGGCTTATTGCATGCAGCGGAATTTCTATGAGATAGAGCATTTCAGAAGTGAGGAATCGTATAAGTTAAAAGAGACATTTATTTAGACGATCACATTTAAGAACATATTTACAGATAACATTCCCATTTAACAAGGTTGATACTCGTCCTACATTTTATACGTACAGCAACAGCTTACATGGTCCCGAAGCCTCTCCGAGGAGAGACTGTTTAGAGGACCTACAGACCGTACCTCCTTTCTTTCTCTCTCTCTAAATGACACAGTAGATATGAGTATATATACTCTGCTAATAATCAGATCTACATATCAGCTGCGGGAATCGGATAGACAACGCCATACGATTCCGATTCAATAGCTGCTAAATATGGATGCCAAGTGAAGTGATTAGCTCAAAGAAATGACGTAAAAATCTTAAAGAAAGAATGCTCCGAATCTTAGAATAAAGGCACGAGAGACAATTTAGAAAAGATGCAAGCTTCTTAGCTTAAAATGCAGAATTTCCTAACAAACTTATCTCCTTTTTTCCATATCTTTTCTGTATTCTTTCCTTCTCTGCTGCGCACGTTCGTACGCTGTCGTAGCAATAACGTTAAATGAATCTAAAACGCTAGTACACGCACGGATCAATTTGACCCCA
>BGPR01028039.1:6370-20266 GCA_013235015.1 Araneus ventricosus
AAGTATTCCTCAAACAACAAATATTTTAGTTCATTTCATTGCTTATATTATTTTAAACATGTGCTGAAAATTTCAAGTGAATATCTTTATTAGATTTTGAGATATCATGTTAATGGTGGGGAAATTTTTATCAAAAATACAGTTTACTTTTCCATACAACCTGGACAACATAACATTTCAAACTTTGTCATTAAAATTTCAGTGTTCATTATACGATTTCAGCATAATTTATTTGGTTTTAATAAATCTTTAGCTTTAATAGAATTGTTACCACCAAGTTTTGAAGAACTTGCAGTGATAACATCAGTGCCATGAGTTACAGTAATTTGTTCTGTACGTGCAGATTTATACCGATTTCCAGCAAATATTTGCTTCTTTGAATTATAGTTATTCTTATTTCTTATTATTTATAGACTTTCACGATCAAAGCAACAAAATTTTCAAGCAAAATTCGAATTTTTAGCTCTTAAAAAGGACAAAATGAAGTTAGATAAGCAAGCGCAGAAAACGTAAACAAATCAAAATAAACATACAAGCAACTGAATTGTGTTGCCAATTTTATTCAAAGAAATAAGTAAACTGCGTGCAAAAAAGTTGTGGCTTGTCACTAGTAACATAAAAAATAATTAAAAAATTTAAAAAAAGCAGAAAAAGAGCAGACAATTGCAACTTTAAAGCCACTTCCGGTTTCGAAATGCTATTTCCGGTTTGATTTTGCTTTAGACACAGTATTTTAAAATCGTTATAACTTTTTTTCTAATTCACTTAGGAATAAAATGTAAACGGATTTGGAAAGACGAAAGTTTGAACTACAAGAAAACGTCAAAAAATGATTTTCACCAAATTGGTCAAAAATCAGTGTTTTCAACGTAGGCAGTCACCTTAAAGACAGCTGCTTTTCATTTAATGGCGATTCAGTTTAGAACAGTAATAATTTCTTTTAAAAACTTAAAATATATAAATAGAATATTTGAGTCCTTGGTGCAAATTTACTTAAAAAGAAAAGTCTTCTAACACTTATAGATTTATGAAAAAAATTTATGGAAGAAAAACCAGAAACGGTTTTATTAAACAGTTTTCTGAAACAGGCTAGTCTCTGCATATGTAATTATTCCAGAGATACTTTGATTTATAGCATTTATATCATTACTCTATTCTGCACGAGTTAACACAAACCTTGTTAAACAGTTGATTTAGATTTCTACACGCTTCATTATTCTTCTCGTTTAACGAACCGAGAGAATCTATTAATTCACGTTGACTAACTGAGTTAAATGGAGGAAAAAAGACAGAACAGCATAATTGACTTTTGCCTATGTTTTAACTTTAGTTCTCGGGGAAAATATCTGCTTTCTTTTCTCAATCGAATGATAACGATGTATATTATTTAAAAAATAAATGACTTTTCAATTGTATTAATTAGCTTACATTGTTTTTCCCCAAAATCTTTTAAATATTAGGTACCGCAATGAAAGATTTGTCCTTTATAAGAATGAAATTAGTCAGTATTGGTATTCATGAATGCTTGTTCTTTTCATAAATTTGAAAGTTAGCGATGCTATCTATAAACATTTCACGCTTTTGTTTGAGAGAACATTATTCCCTTTTTCTACGGCATAGACTTTTCGAAGACAACTGTCAGTGGCTCACGTATTATCCAGAAACGTTATGAGTCGACCTGAGAAGGATAAAGGCTTATAGTTCAAAATATTATTATTTACTTAGTGGTAGTTTAAATAAATACGAGGAAACGAAGAAAAGTTTGAAAATATACAGAAATTTCAACACCTTGATAAATTTAGCTAGTAAGTTTAAAATAATATAAGCTGTCGTTACCTGTAACATTGTATTTCTGCTACATCTCGAAGGTCTAATACTTGCTAAGCATCGAATTTCTCAGTAGCTTAGGTAAAGAAAATGAAGAAGAAAAACTTGGAAAAAGTACAGACTTATCGACCTCCAGATATATTTTACGAGTCAGATTAAATGAAATGTCATGCATTTTTATAAAACTTGACATGTTTCGTGTCTGTAGAGATGGAATTTCTAATCCAATGTACACCTACTTCCTAATGTAGAAGAGTTTGCTTTTTTGTACATTGATGTATACACCATGACATATAATTAATAAGCAATATTTAAATGTTTATCAATTAATTGATTATTACATAACATTGTGAATCCATACCCGAGGTGGCATCTAGTAGTGAGTTTCAAAAAATTGATTTCAAGATTAAAAAGTAGAAATAATTAAAAGAAAAAAGTAGAATAAGTGAAACAAAAACCTAGGTTTTTACGTTTAGTACGGAAATACAAGTACGGTTTTAAAAACCGTTTTTAATTAAAGTTATGTCAGTAGCATTTTATTTTCTCCCTTCTTGAAGTATCTGCTTTCAAGGAAGTATTTAAGAAAGCCATTTTACATTAGTAGGAAAAAATGTCTCGGTATTTGAAAAGTTCAGGACGGTATTTACTGAATCATTCCATTTTTTGCCCACAAATGCTTCATTTCTTCTAGTTTGTTAAATTCAGTATTCCTTTATTCTTGTGTGCAGGCTAATACATCGAAAACAGCACAAATGTAATGCTACTGGCAACGATAATGAAAAATGTTCATAACTTATACTTAAAATAAATATGGGGATATAACTTTCTATACTTTCAACTTCTATTTTTTACCTAAGTCATACATAACTCTACAGCATACCCCTGAACTCGGAGTCTAGACGGCTTCCTGTCGGTTGGATGAGTATGTGTGATACTTTATTGAAAAGCAAGAAACAAATTACATCATAAGATATGAAAACACTTAAAAGAGAACATAATTATGCACAAACAAAGAAGAATATAACGAAAAGTACATAGAGGGTTACAATCCGAGTATAATATATGCAAGAGGAGTTATCATACGAGTGCAGTGAAAGGGTAGAATGTTTCCTTTAGTTACATTGTTTCATACAGTTGCAGCTCCATGATTCACTGCTGTTAGTGTTGTTCGATGCGACGATAAATAGGAATTGATAATGTATGACAATTGGTTATATTGATGATTGTTGTCGCAACCATCGCTACTCCATGGTTGGCAGTGATGCGAAGGGTGAATTTTTCGAATGAATTGCGGAAGATTTGATGGCGTCTGGTTGCTGTTCTAAAGCTAGTGTGCTCTGCTGCTCAACTAGGTATTGAGAAGTGAATCTCAGGAAGCATCTATTTCTAAGCTGGAGTATGTGACGGTATTGTATTTTGACTTTTAATTAGGTCTTCGTTAGTCGCTAGGAATGTGATTAAATGATCTATGTTTCGTCTTGAGAGTTTGCTGGATAGGGCGCTCTTCCACCAATGGATTATGAATTGTGGGCTTGGTTCAAGAAAGGTGATATGATCATGTAAGTGGGTATCTCATTGCTTAGTGTAGGGGATTTCCTATTTCCGCACATCCGCAGTAGTCTGTAGAATGGAGACCGAATTTCTTGAGGTAACTGGGGAAGGGCCCATAACCAGTGGGAAATTGGATGCATTCTCTGGACCAGTGCAAATATTTGTTTGATATTTTCGATATAATGCTGTAAATAGATCTGCCAGTCTCACCATTATCTCACTCAGCTTGCCAACGCGAGAGTGAGAGCTGTAATAGTTGGTACTTTAGGTAACATTTTGGGAATGGAAGGCTGGCTGGTATTCCATCCCTGGTTGATTCCTTCGCAAGGGTATCTTCTATTTCATTGTCTTGTATGCCTATGTGTGCTTTAACCCAGCAGAGCCTGATTCCGGCATTTTCTAGAAGGGTCATTTGTGCCTCTTGAATGATTTTGCTCTTTACGTAAAAGGATTTAAGAGCTTCGAGTCTAGACTCCCTGTTGCTCCAGATGTTGATTTTTTCTATCATTAACGAATGAACAACAATGAGCCCTTACATTCTTGCCTAGCCGCTATAAAACGTTTCTAGGAAATTTAAAAAGCACTTATAAGTTTTAAATTTTGTTTGATTTAGCAATCTGAAACTTTGTGCATGCGAATTTACTCTTAATTTTCAAGATTAACAACAAAAAACTATTCTTTGACAGATATAAAAATGTAGAATATATTTATTAAATACAGTTATGCAATACTGACAAAATATAACGAAATATGGTTTAAAATTAATTATTTTTCTTTTAAATTCAGTATCTCCTAAATTTAATTTCTCCATGTAATATTTATTATTGAAGTTCTTGCGCAAGAAGTTTCTTCCGCAAAACATTTTTCTATTATTCTTACAAAAGATTATATCCTTTGTGAAAGGTTGATATGACCGTTTAAATAACGATTTCAGATTAACTCTACATTTCTGTTAAGTATAAAGCTTTTCAACTAAAGAAGAAGGGATTTTCCTAGCATTATTACAAAGTGTTTTTAAGTAGGTATAATGAAAATACAGTTATATTTAGATCCAGAATGCACGCTTCTTTACTCAAGCCAACACTAGAATAAACCTCTAACTTTAAAAATACCTTTTATCTTAGAAAGCTCCACAAAGGAGAACTTCACATAATTAAATTAATCTAAAAGAATACTTAGAAACTAAAATATTTTATCTGCCAGACTTCAAAGAAAGGAATGTTTTATTTTATCTTCTCTTACACGAAGTAAAAGCACGTAAAAGCGTTGTTCTCGTCAAAAATATTATTTGGTGAATTTTATGAATATCATTTTTTGATGAATCCTTGAGATTTTGATGAAACTCCGCTTTTCAGACTGCCAAGAAATTAATATTATATTCATTCAGAATTGGTAAGAATTATTCAAAATAAATTGAGCATCAACGTGGTCCTACATTTTGTATCGAACCGGGGAGAGCAGGTGCGTTCTTGTATCCACAAAGCTGCAATAAACTTTCTTATCCATTAGAATGAATTACATCCACTACGAAATAATACGCTGAATCATGCCTTCAAATTATAAAAGCATACATTAGCTAAATTGCACACGAACATCACAACACAGAACAAACATGATGCTAGTAGGAAAGATTAGAATGAAGTGTGCAGTAAATGGCATAAGTTTCAGTTTAAATTCAAGAGTTTCCGTTTCGTTCCTGTCGTAATCCGAAACGCCCTCCGAAGGAGCAAGTCCGCTCTTGTTGGAAGGTCGGGAAGTCACGTGGTAGAGGGCAGTTCAGTCTGTTTTCAACACGGAGCATCCTAGATCCCCAAAAATAATTTTTGAATAATGCCTGTCTACGAACTCGACAAATCAAAAACGGGTATCTTTTTCTGAATATACTACGAATCAAAACGAAAAATCAAACGAATATCTTTTTTTAAATATACAACAAGGCATAAAACGATCCATATTGCGTTTGGATAAAGCAATCATAAAATACTTCATACAAGCGTACGAACATCCTAGATTTTTTTTTGTAGTTATTAGCTGGAATATCAGAGAAATATTAATAAATATAAAATCAGAATTTTGTTGATATATAACAATAGCAAGAAAATCGTAAATATTTAATGCACATATACAAAAAGTTTAATTTATTGCAATAATATTTTACGGTGTGTTGAAAAATGTTGAGTCACACAAGAAATAAAAATTTATGAGAAAAATCTTTTTTCACTTAAAACTACATAAAAAATTCCAACATCAGTTCCAATGATCAGTCAAATGCAAGACTCTAAATAAAGAAACCATTTGCTCAAATCTATGACAGAATAAATCAGTTTACTAGACATTCTCTTAAATTGTAGCGTGCTACAGGTGCTAACAAAAAGTGATTATTAATAATAACGAAGTAATTAGAATCGGAAAGAGAACCCTGGCTCTGCTTAACCAACCCAGGGACATATTGAAAGGCCAGCCGCCGCGACAAAAATGCGGGTACTGTGGTCTTAGCAAAATAGTCCCGAATACGAGAGGTGGGAATTAATAGCAAAATAATATAAAACGTGAATCATAGAGGAAATTTTAAACATTTTTTGGAGATTTTTATTGATGCCGATCGTGAACATGCAGCTGTATAAAACGCAGAGCCAAACTGTTTAAATCGCTGCTAATAAATGATATATTTAGTTGGAAGTATTAGAAATTCTTGAGGAAAATTAATATATTTTATAATATTTATAATAATTACTAAAATGGCAATGATTCAAAATAAAATGTATTAAGAAGTAAAAAATAATAATAATAAATGTTTCGGAAAGCATAAAATATCGTTAAAAGAACTCACTTTAATAAAATGTTATTTGATTTGTACCGCTCAGAAATTCAGATGTCTTTTAAGGTTCAGAAATAAGATTAAATTAATTTCTTAGGATATTCAAATTGGAATAAACGATACACTTATAAAGAAAAAATAATATTTAGATTTATAGCCGCTCTGCCTAGTGTAATATTTCTATTCTCATTAGGAAATGCTGGAAAATACTGAATAAATTTACGAAACGAAAGAAATGTTAGGTTCCGAAATTCAATTAATCTACAAAAGAAAATAAAGGCAAAGTAAAATTTTTATATGAAAGAATATTGCGTTTGTGCAAAACAATTTATCAAAATATGTATCATATTTCGCAGAAAGTTTTTTCCAACATTCTATTTTCATCCGAATTGCAGGTAACGAATTAAAAGAATAACTATTAGTCTAAATATAATTGTCCAAACATATTTTCTATCGTAGTTCCAAAAATGATTCAGATCTGAAAGATGTAAATTTAATAAGGAAAAGAAATAAAAGCGACTATTGAATTTTGATAATGAATGAGAAAGATTATAAATATTTAACATTTAAATAATAATAAATAACCTTTTTTCATAGCACATATCCTTTCTGTACTCTTAGGCGTTCTTAAGCTAAATGACATTATTTAAGATCTTTGTCTTTCTGTTCCTATTTTAAATCATACTTTTTAAATAATCATAAATGTGGAAAAAGGCTGGAATAGTTTTCTCCCTCACTTTATCATTTACTTCCCCTAAATAATATCACTTTTAGCAGGGGATTAAATGTGATTTTGAATGTCAATTGGTCAAAGTGGGTTCTGGTCCCTATCCTGAGTCCGTGTTTTTAGCCAGCTTTACTCTAAAACTGGTAGTTTGAGGTTTTCTTTAGCAGCGAATTTCTCACTGTAGTCTGGTTGGATACATACATACAAAACCCACGCCGACCGACTCACCCAAAAGTTTAGAGCCAGCAAGGATCGAAGGAGAGGAGTCAGACCAGTCAAGAAAGTAAAAAGTTACAATTGACAGACCTAACTATTTGGAAAGTATGAATTGCAAAGCTACGTGTAAATGAAAAAAAACACAAATACTAACTAAATTATGCAAAAACAAACAAAAACATACATTAATACAAAAAAACTCACACAAAACACAAAAGAGCCAAAGGGTGCTACAAAACAAAACCAACGTGGTAAGCCTCAAGAAACAAAAAAGATGATAGAAAACAGAAACTCAATCAAAGGATTACTTATATAACAATAAAAACTTTGAGTGTAGTAAACTAATGTACAGAAGTTAAATAAAACTGAGATCACAATCGCTGCAAATCATCTCAAAGTTTCCTAGAAATTTCAAAAATTGACTTCAACCTGTTTAAAAATAAATAGTTGGTCTGGTTGGATGCTAAAGTTCTTCCAGGTTTTTCTTCACAGGGAACACAGATTTGGGCTAATTTCCCAGAAAATCCTCGAGTAAGGCAACCTACTCCAATAAAGAAACTAAGTCAGAATTTTATCTGATGTACTAGATAGGTCCTTCAAGGTCGCTTTGATCAAAGAAGATGCCGCTCTTCTCTTTTTTGACGAGTCCTTGACACGTGGACTTGGCTAGATATGCTAAACCGAGAAGTATTCGGCCTGTCATTCACCACCACTCCTCTTCTCGCAAATGGCGTTGTCGCATTACACTCCATTTTTATTTAGTCACGCCATCCATTTATTAATGTCATTCATGACTGCTCCACATAACCTAAATCCAGTCACTCCGATCGATCCCCTACCCCCACCTTCTCCGATTTCCTCGGTGAACGACGCATCCCAAGTCTCTCCCTTTCCATGAATGTGGGTCAAACAACAATAACAAATGTGTTTTCGTGCGTGATGATTTCATCTCATTTTACAGTCTACATGTTTATCATTAGTTAATTTATGGAATACATAGTCTGGAACTATTAACACACATTATTTCATTAACAAGATAGGCTTTCTATGATATAACTGAATTATGTCCATTAATGATGCCATTTGCATCATAACAACATGCATTTTGAAATGTCTAATTGTATTCTTAAAAAGTTTACCTTCTTGTGTCATGAAAATAATAGAGTGCCCTGAATTAGTGTATTTACAAATGGATCAAACAATCCGAGAGCGAACACAAAAGCATTGTACCAGTTACTCACGTTGTAGCTTCTTTTCTCAAAATAATACTATTTCACGTTAAATATACAAATAGAAAGGCGAATATCGCTGCGCCTGCAGTAAATACAATTACAATGACAAGAATTTGAATTGTTACAGAGCGTCTCCAACAATCCTTTGTTTCATTTAAATTGTGACAATAATGCACCAAAGAAGCTACATTCTTTCTTTTTTCCCCTATTTTTACTAGAGATTTTTCAACATAAACATCGCTCTTGAAATTGAATTTCCTTTTTTCGCATTTCGGCTTTCCCCCAACGAAGAAGGTTTTAAGCGCATTCCGTTCAGCTTTTGAAACTAAGTTGGAACATTTTTTTGCACTTGGATAAAGTCCAACATTTCTGAAATGCTCTGTTTCTAATTTGATTTTCATTAAAAGGTATTTGTTTTTATGCTTCACGCATTTAATGGGTACTTTTAAACACATTCCCGGTGAAGAACCCGCTAATGTTTATTTCGTTTAATATAGCTTGTGGTATTAAAGTTAATTAAAGATACTTTGTGTTGAGCTGGATAGTTTCTTATCCACTTTTATTAAATAAAGACAATTCTTTACGTCAAGCATTTACTTTATTTGAGAGATAAACTGATATGCTAAATTGCAACTAAGTCATTTTGATCCATATTTATATTATTTTTTATGGATTTAAAAGCCTTATTTGTTTCGCCCGTTTAATAAAATCCCTTATTACATGATAATACGCAGATTATTTTATTAATCTTCCATAACGCGCGGCCTTTTGCATTTGCATTCATTTAGTGCAATTTTTTTTCCCAAGGCTAGCTTGATTGAGATGCGGAAGGGGACCATTTGCTAATCACACTCTTCTGAGGATGGCGTTAGTTAATCAGTTGCGTGCAAGATGGGTGTACGTATAGGTGACAGTCTAAAATACCTGACATGTTGCTATTATCATATTTTATCCCTCCACATGTTGTTATTATCATATTTTTTTATTGTGTTACAATCGTTATACTGAGAGTCAAATATGCATGTTAAAATGTATTTCTCATTCAACTCATCTGCAATAACTTGTGCCTATTCTCATACACTAAAACAGTACACAAATCAACCCAATCAATATATGTTTTAAATTGATTCAATCTGTACAAAAATATCTCCAAGTATGTTATATTAACGTACTTAGGACTACCATTCACTGTACAGGTACTACTGTCAATTTTCATTCATAAATTGCACTAACGTATTTAACTATTACTCTTTATTTCATCTTAATCATATGTAATGTTTTCATGTCAATTTATGCCTAGTGAGTTCTGTTTTCATATTTTTATTATTGGCATTTAGTTCATATTTTATAACCAAGAAACTTTGTATACAGTGTGTGTATTGTGATGTCGCCTTTACTTTGTTATTTTTTTTCAAAAAATCTTTGAGCGCATGCCCATTCAACTGACAGGGAACTTTCACGGTTCCGACTTCTGGGGAAACTGCGGCGAAAAGAAAAGATAGCCTTTTCTGATTTCTTTGTCCCAAATTTTCTTTATTCATTAGGAATCTGTACTTCTATCAGTCAGGTCATTGTGCGTCTTTTAATAAATTTTTTATCTGTTATCCGCTAAATATCCGGTTCATCAAGTTGTATATTGAAAGGAAAATATTTTATTCTTTAAAATGTGCCTTGCATTACTATTTCATTGTACTTTCTTGCTTCCCGATCATAAGTTCTTATTTCATTAGGAATCTCCGTTTGGATCGGCTAGGTCGTTGCGCGTCCCGTAGTGATTTTTTGAGTGCGCGTTCCGAAAACAAAACTTACTTTTTTGTTTAACATTTTATTTTTTCAAAGACGAAACAAGCAATTTAAGAATTAACTGCTATTAAAATTATAGTTAGATTAACGAAGAATATTTTATCAGATCCTAAATCAAATAGATTATAGCAAGATTTGCAATCTTTTGCTGTCGGCACGAAGTCAACGAAACGAATTAAAAAATTGTTTAGGTTTAACATCCATCGCTCCTTCCCGAAGTGCGAGACCCTAATTCGGTCGTTAACATAACGATATATTTAGCCCACGCATTGATGTGTAACTAGCAATAACGTCTGATAGTGATCTGTTAGGCATTGGATGTGTGACGACACTTATTCTTCTGTGATGTAAGCTCCTCCGAGTTGTATTCGAAAAGAATATGTTATTTTTTCCTGTTTTCAAATTAGTGAGTTCAACTGAAGATTCGAAAGGGATCATTCTAGCTTTTCATCAAAAATGTTCTTCGTTGTTCGAGACCATAATTAGATGTCGTCTCGTTCATCACAATATTATGATGTTCTTGAACATTATTTTTATTTTTTGCTTATTTATTCGTGTAAGCTCATAATCATGTCTACGCCGTTCTACAGAAGTGAACTACATTATTCCAAATATGAAGCATATAATTTGCAATGATTAGTTAATTTTAACTCTGTACTGCAACAACTAGAAAACAACATTGGGAAGTCAGTTTGGAAGCTCACTGGTGTCTTATAAGTCAAGAGGGAAAGACTTCGGGCCCACATTGCTTACTAACTGGCATGGAATAATTTGTTTTGAACCAGTTGAAATTTATATAGTTACATGAGAAATATCGAAATTAAATACAAGGTCGTGAAAAAAGAAAAGCAAATCCAAACATACTCTCAAAAATATTAGACCACATTCAAGTAGTTTTAATGCTATTTAATCAAACTTACACTAGATAGACTGCGGTATCGTTCATTAGAAAATTAATCATTCCCTTTAAAAACACTTTGAATAGGAATAATTATGTTTCCCTTTTATTACCCATCGGTTCGTAGCAAAACAGGACTAAACTTTCGGATTTCCGCTTCATAGAAATTTTATGACTGTCATAAAATGAAAAACAGGCGCTGAAATGTTCTTCGCCTCAACTTCTTTGTTTGCATTTCCGATCTATAAAAGGCATATGAAACAAAAGTACTTTTGTTGAAACGGTTGAAAAGTTTCGAAATTAACCATTGCAATGAAATAAACCTTGAAGCTCATCGCTTTATGATTAATGAATAGGTTATAGAGTATTCGGAAATAAATTCTCTCCGTCTTTCATTTTATGTTAGATAAAATCATTTTGGAATTTAAAAGAATTTCTTTATTTACCGAAAAGTATTTCTAATAAATACCATTGAGTTCTTGTTAATAACTACTATCCCCACGAAATTTGATCGAACCATTTGATATGAAAACATAAGCTGCTAACAATTCTGAAGGATTTGTTCGAACAATTAAAATAATTATTAGGAAATACTGAAACAATACTACTTAAATTTTTAAAACTAATTCTTTTCGTACAATACTACGAAATTTAGAATTCAAAATTTCCAGTACAAATAATAATCACCTTCTTTAGAAGAAACTAAATAATGACAAAGAACGCATATTTCAACAATTTCTTTGATGAAAGAAGATTTCTCTGCAAAAAAATCCTAGATTCTTAAAACTTTGAGATGGATTTTGAAATGAAAAATAGCTAAAGAAGAATATTTATGCAATTTAAGAGGGCCGCGATAGCCCCCAGTAACAAGGTCACGGCTTTGGGGTCGAGTGCTGCAGGCTTGAAACCGATTCAAGTGAAGATTTGCCGTGCATGTGGGCCCGCTGTAAGCCAAATCATATATAGCGATCAAGCGCCCTCTAGCTAGTGTGGTGGGGAGGCCTGAAAAAGGAATGGTAGCTCAGATAAATTCATCCTCGTCAGATGACCGCGGCTGAAAATTACGAGGTACGTCCACAATTTGCCGTCCTGTGAAATAGGACGTTATATAAAGAAACTGAGCTAAATTTTGTGATACATAAGCTTATATATATTAAAATTTTGTTATTAACCCTGTGAAAATATTAATTTCATTTGAATAATTCATATCAAAAATTATCTATAGTAAAAGTTTCAGCTTTCAAATCAAAAATTTTAATTTAAAGAAGGAAAATGAATTTACTTATACCATCTGTTTGAGTTTATAAGTAAAATTTCAAATGTGTTCAATTTTTATGTCGAGTATCTTCTCTTGAAATACATTTTTGATGCAATTAGTTTCTGAAGTTTAATCGCAAAAATACAAGATTTTTTATTAGTTATGTTAGCCATGTTTTCACACAATGATAGTTACGGGCGGATAAATAGCAGAATACCTGATTAAATGGGCAATTCAGCAGAGAATTAGGAAGATTCCTTATTTTCCATTTGAAAGATTTAAAATATAAATTCAGCCGTCTGTTTCGACTACCTGTGATTTCAGCTGCATGTGACGTAAAACCCGAAAACTTCCCAACTGATTCCGTTCCAGTATTTGAAAACTAAGATCCCAATTTTCGAAGAATGTTGAATACGGGTGGCAAACAAGAAAAATGTACTAAAATTCTTTTAAAAATACTGTTCTACTTTCCGCCCCAACAATCCGTTTCATAAATGAAAAGAGAGGCATCCATACAGAAGCTATAAAATCAAATTCGGGGCAGAGGAGAAAATGTTCTGGATCCATCTAGAAGATTTAATGATCAGTATCCTCCGTTTCATCGAGCTGTTCGGACTACGTATGCTCTATTCTCCAAATCAAGATTAATTTTCATTTTTAATTACTCTGCTAATTTGGAAGATCCCAACCATCGTGAATTTCTTTCAAATTTTAGAAATGTGATTTCTGGACTGCCCCAGCAACACTATATATGAAGGTGACTACCAATCTGTTTAATTTTATTATAATTGCATTTATTTTTTACAAAGAAAATTCTTTCTTCATATGTTTTCCAAGTTAAGCATATAAAATTTTATAAAAAATAGTCCACACATCTAGAAACAGAACATTTAAAATCCTCAGAAAGCACCTTTATGACTCTGGCTCACTACCTTATTTGTTTCTATGTGTTTTTGACCAGACAATATACTAATGGACAAGAATGTGCCTTCATTTAATCATTGCGCATTTTTCCAGAGATTAGAAGAAAGATGTTTTCTGGAAAATTTTGATACGCGGACAGTTCTTCCATTAGGATATTCATGGACGTGGAACAAAACAGGGCAAGACCTACTAAGAGCAGCCCAGTTTGGCAATCCTCTGTTTAAAATTAGATTTGTCTAAAGGCATACCTTGAACATCAAATTATGTGTGAAACTTAAATTGGTGCTCTTCTGGCAGAACAAACTTATTACTTGTAGGCAGCTAGAACTTGACAAAATTTAAGTGGCAAAACCTTGTCTGGATTCTTCAAACTACAGTCTGATAACTTTTTTCTGTTGCTTCGAGATAAGAGCAAATAAACTCACATGTTCATGCACGTATTATGCTATACTCTCCTGCTGGGCATAAGATCATCACAAGTTGTCTAATTGCCCTTTGTTGTGGCACTCCTGCCGTTTTCTTGAGACTCTTTTTAGTGATCCTTGGAAGATTTATTATGTCCCGCACTTACGACTTTGTCGAGATGCTGATGCAGTTCATAAGCCATGCATCTTCACCTTCCTCCATATCTTTCTTCACTAG
>BGPR01028040.1:0-20264 GCA_013235015.1 Araneus ventricosus
TTATTATATGTTAATTATATTTTAGAGCTATGCTTTTCATTGTTTTAATAGCTGTATTTGTATACAAGCACATTGCAATGATATAAACCCTTAAAAGCCCTATTTTTAAAAAAATTAATTTTAAAATGTTTTTTTGACTTTCATTTCTTGAATAAAACATGGGGAAAAAAATTTAAAAAATCCTATTTTGTTTTAAGTATGGTTTATGGCTAAAAGCAGTTTGTTACCAACTGACAACACTGGGCTTTATTTCATAAACAATTTACTTGATAAAATTCTACAATGTCAAACACAGATGAATTTTAATAAATAATAATATGGATAAGGAATTTCCTTCAATAAGATATGGTATTCTCAAACGTACAAACAAAGCTAAAGAGATGCTGCCTCGAGTGAAAAATGTCAATTTATTTTTATTTTACAGCACTCGGGCTGCCATGTTGTAATTTGATTTAATAAAAATTTCAATATGTATCCTATTGGCAATAATAGGCATTAGAGCTCCAGTCTTATTCTCGGTATTTTAGAAGACAAAATTGGGCATGTTGCTTAAAGGCAACACTGGGCCTTTAAGGTTAAATATTTTTTTTGCGTGTTCTTTATCATTGTTATAGTATAATTAAGAGTGAACTGGGTAACAGAATCAATTTTACAATGTTCCACTGATTCAGTGGGAACCCAAGAGAAATTTTAAAAACTAATATAAAGACATATGGAATCAAGTCTAAAGCATTATCATGCTACAATGTTTAAGATTAAAAGTTCGAATCTTTTTTAAATTATTTTTCAACAGTATCATTTGCTCTCTACAGATATAATGTCATATTCATAAAAAAGTTAAGTTTTACATTCTCATTGACCACTACTGTATTTTATTGAAAATAAATTAACTTAGTTATAATTTTAAATTCAAATACGACAAAATTTAGAAAAGTAAAAAATATGAATTTCTTTAACATCTGTTAGAAATTCCATCCACCATAATTAATCATGAAATTGCAGATATTAGTAAATTATGAATTCCTCTTTATTGAATTTATTTTTCTTTGAAATAGGTCATAATTTTCAGTTGTACATCAAGAATTTCTTAAATTTTTGCAAGACGCAACAGTAATGCATAATTTTATTTCGATTTGGCAATATCACGAACTCATCGATACTAGAGAAACAAAGAAAAATAAGTAATTCTGAATTTCTGCGATGAAAAAGTTGAGGGATAATATGCTGACCGAGTGCAAATGTGTCAAATGATAATTTTATTCAAAGAAAACTAAATAAGCACTAATAACCAAAGAAGAAACCATTTCTGAGGAAAACAAACACCAACAATACACTTTTTTCATTCAAATGAAAGAAAAAAATTAGATCCAACTTTTGAATGCATTGCTCAAGCTTTCTTTTTTTTTTTTTTAAGTATATTTATATAAAACAATGAATTTTTTAAAATTTGTGTCTTAAAAATTCACAAAAATTATGGCCAAAGCAAAAAATTGTCATGAATAGGCATTAAAATGCCTACAAGGTCTTTCATGCGACTAACTTCACACGATAAAAAATCGCAATAAGACATCTAATACCTAACTGCATGTTAGGTATAAATAGATACGTTACACGGTATATAAGGATATGTTATGATGTAATTAACATCCATTATCCTTAAATGGGCTCTGCACAATTATGCATATTACGTGAGCATAAATCGACTCTATTGAGCTGAAAGATAAAGGCAGTTGTCTTTAATATTTTAGATCAAATGGACATGTATTTATGAATCTTCTGGGCACACATGGTCAATAAAACAAGTTGAGTGAAATTTTCCTCATATTATATTCAGTGCATCTCTGTGAGCTAAATTAGCCATTCATATAATTTAAACTGAATGAATTTTTTGAACATAATCAAAGCCTTTAATGAAATTTGGCATCACTGCTTAATATTCAATCTCTTAAAACTCAGATTTTTAGCCAAATGAACCAAAATATTATATTCATATCTGCATTCTCAGTAGGAGTTGAAGATATCATTTCTTCTTCTATCCCAACAGGAGTTACCTATCCCTAAATTGGTTCTTTCAACACATGTGCATTAAGAGCATCTCAAAGACTCTCCATCACCAGTGAACAATTTTTTCTAATGATAATAAAACTTTTTAACCCACAATGAATGAACAAATTGCAAAAATAAGTATCCCAGTAGCATCTCTTAGCTTGTTGACTGGAAAGTATAAATTAATCCAAATAAATGTGTGTATAACTAAACAACAGCAAATTCTGCAATAAAATCCATCCATAAATTTGGCCAAGCCATCCATCAAGGCTTCGAGTACAAATACCTATGGTTATTGAAACACTCTGCAGTTATTTCAAAACCGAGGTTGAATGTGGAAGCACAAATCAACTGCACCAATCGAAATTCATGATTTAGCTTTTTTTTAAAAAATGCACTTGCTCCCCAAAAGTTTCCAAAACCGCAATAATGAGTCAGCAATGTGGGTTTTAAAAAGTGGTAGAATTTCCTTTTCCCCCCATTGTGTGCATTATATTTTGATCGTGATCAGTCTCAAGACATATACATTACAATACTATAGAGATTTCATATGCTTCCTGATACTCATTTGTTTTTTCTCTTCAGAATTTTCAAAATTCTACAACTCTTTTCATAGTTTTAAGGTCAGCAGTATTAAAATATGCTAAAACGTATTAAGTTGTAAAAGTAAAAGATTGACCTCATAAGGTAGGTGATACAATTCTTTTAAATACACCACAATTAAATATATCCTAAAAAGGACTATATAACTTATAATTGTTCTTCAATGCCAAAACATCATGTATAATTTTTATGAACATATTTGCAAGTTTTGGAAGTTTTATGAACATATTTGCAAACAACTCAAACACAAGATGTTATATGTTGTAAATATTAAATTCCACTGTTCCAAAATTGTAATTTTAACATATCTAAATAAACCGAGAAGAGAAATTTAAAAACTTTACAATTTATGTGTTTACCTTCATAAAGTCAAAAATATTGTTTAATACACCTAAAACTTGTTATGAAATAGTTCAAGTTCCCAGATATAAGCTGAATACAGTAAAATTGATGACTTTGGTACAGGAATCCAATCAATCATGCAAATCCATTACTGACCCTATCCTATAAAAGTAATTTTCAAAAACTAATATGTTCAAAAATTTAAAAAAATAATATTAAAGACGAATAATGCCAAAGTTATTTTTGATATTAAATTCTTTCAATATCATGCTTTTAAGATCATTGTTACAGTATGACATTTATAATTAGTTGGGTTATTTAATTGGTTGAATAAATATATCCATAATAAAAGCATCTGAACTTCTTAAACTCCTTGCTCAATCCTTCCCAGTGTTCAATTTTGACTTCATTAGATAACAAATTAAAAGTCTTTGGTGGTGAATATTCAATTAGTAGGTGCAAAATGAAAGTGCTCCATGCAATGTATGTTGAAATTAAGATAGTGTCTGCACTCTTTTATTTTATACTTAAAAAAAAATGTAACACTGCAATGTTAAGACAAAACTTGAATGTCAGTAATCCAAACTAAAAAAAGACTCAGTAAATACTAAACAATCAGTTAACCACAAATATTATTTACATCCATCTGTAAATAAGTAATATTTATTTAAGTCTATACGAATTTTTAAATATCATACGAATTTTTGTTTATACTAAACTGAGAACTAACAGCATTCACCTCCGCTTGTAATGAAACCCACTTCCTTTATACACTTACAAACACATTCAGATTATAACTCGAAGCATGAGCAAAACATAACATGGTAAGCAAATATATACATAATCTGTACACAAACACAGTTTTGCTATGGAAACATCCATGTCCACTTAAATACAAAAGAAAAAAGAGGAAATAAGGATTTACACATATATCACATTGTGTACATTATTTTTTTCTTTTCTTTTTATATTATGGTACAAATGGATTTCATTAAAAATGAGGAGGTAAAACTGGAAGAGCTGTAAATATAATGATAAAAAGACAATTTTCTCAGAAGCAATTTTTGATTGTAGTGAACCTTTCCTATTTTTAATTTCTAATAAAATTTCATTTCTATATTACAATGCCAAACAACTAATTTGCTTTGATAAAAGAGTTTGTCTGACAGTAGTCTGTTAAAAGCAAATTATTACAAAAACAGGAAATTGGGCACTGAATGAAAGACTTGACACAAAATGTATTTAATTACATTAACAAAATATATATCCCTTACATTAATCTCTTTATAACTTAAAAAGATATGGATGCACGAGATAAATCATGCATTTGACATCACATTTCATAAATTTATGTGCAATTAATTAAACATATATTATTACTCACAGTTATACATTCTTCTTTATATTCTAACACAAAAAACAATATATTCACATAAATAAAAATTAAATAAGAACTGCATTTAGATGGAAGGTAAAGTAACTGATGAATAACTTAGCCCTGCTATCCTGTTAATATAGAATGGAATGGACCTACAACATTTACCAATGTAAACACCATTGTACATTTTAAAATGCATTTATCAGTATAAAAGAATTTCTTTTAATTTAAATTAAACATAAGGACTTTTGTAACATATTAAAACACATCCAAAGCCCTAAATTGAAGAAAAGTATTTACTAACAATATGTATGCAGAGCCAGCCTGTACAACAAATACAAACCAACAGATGAACTTTTCTTCGACACCTTAAAATGAAATTTGAGCTCATTTAAAAACACTGCATAAGTTTCACTTACGTATATATATAAAAAAAAAATGATACCACAAAACATTTTGCAGCAGCAGCAAACAACTTTGATTCTGAGCAAGGATAAATAAAATCTCGTATTTTTAATGAATCTTTACACTGATTAATACACTGAATATTAAAAATATTTGAAATGCCAACAAAAAATAAACTTTAGCACTGAAGTACCATTACAACATAAGTTGCAACAAATATAACATAACAATTAAAGGCTCAAACAATATTCTGGTCCCAGTTAAACAGCTGCACATATATAATAAAACCAGATCTGACTCTGCACAGGTTTTAGTTTATTTTTTTAATAACACAACAATTTTAATCCAATTATTTCATATTTAAATTATATATATAATCTATATTTTTATAGCAATCTAATGAAACATGTACATAACTGTAAATAAGCAAATTTGCGGCAATTTTGGAAAGGCACCGATTTATTGGAAAGAAAACATCAAGCAACGAAGAGTGTAAAATTAGAGATCATTTTTTAAAAAACTTTGGTTAAAAAGAAACAAATAAATACTGATTAATATTCCAATACTTAAATAGACAGGACACAAAAATTTCGATTACACAAACACAAAATGCCAAACAGGATTTTTTACTAATAGAATGAAGGGGGAGAGGAAGAGGTAAAATTTCTTTCTAATTAATGGAGGACGAGTGCAGGTTTCTAATTGATTACAATATACAGCTTGGCAGAAGAAAGTTCCTCTGAATCAAATCACAAAACTATCATGACAAAAAAATGAGATGTTCAAAATTCCCCTTTCAACGTGAAAAAACTAGAGCTGCAAATGATGGTATCAAGAAGTGGTAATATTAGACCATCAGTGCTACAAAAGTGTAGCTGCAGCACAGACAATTATCAAATCAACAGTCTCAATGGATGCTTGATACCTGAAATGAAATTAAACCAGAATATAAAATCATTTTCATAATTAGAGATTCTTAATAAAGTCACAAATTTCCTGTTGATTAATAAACTTCAAATAAGGTTTTTTTTTTATTTTGAAAAAAAGTATAATTTTAAACCAACACAAATGGTTTAAAATGCCGAGAATTTTAAAAAAATTAGGTGTAAAACTTTAAAAACACAGGAAATTATCACTTTTTAAAATATTATCAAGGCCAAAAATACCTGCAGAATAAATGTTTTAATAGCTGACACTTTTCATAAATAAAGCCCGATTTTCAACCTCAATTTTAGAGGGGGGAGAACGTTTTCCTTCACAAATTTTTAAACAGATTTAAAGTCTAATTATCCAATGAAATTTTACACAACAGTTTTCATTTAAATATCTTGAAAAAAATAATGCATTTATTTTAATCTCAAGTTTCTTTAAAAAATTAAATTTAGAAATTTCCTATGTTAAAGTCTTTCCTTATAAAGAATTTCCTTACTGCCTGATTGAGACTTTGTTCTTCTCTTTCTAAAATTATTTTACTAATCAACTGATCAATCTATCAGTCAAAATTTTATAAGGATTTATAGTAACTATTTATAAGAACTGAAAATTTTTCTCAACTCTCAAACTAAACACAGCCTTTTATTATAAATGTGTTATAAATCTGCTCAGGCAATTATTCAACAATTATAAATGAAACTGTTTAGGTGTTTACATTTTAAGATTCATCTGGCATATGGGAGGAAACAAGTTTTAAAATTATATTTAATTTATTGGAATAAAATTAGTTACCTTTTGCGACACACTAGAAAACAGTTAACATGCACATCCATCTTTGTTAGGTGTTTGGTCATTACTGAGAGCATTTCTTGGAGCAGTAGGTTTATGCTGAACACCAGATTCAGCAGCATTCAAGTCCAAACTGAAGAAAAAGAAAAATAAACAGAAATTTTACAAGGCAGAGTTAACATATATATGAATTATTTACATTCTCGACTTTTTAAAAATTTATTTTGAATATTTTACTAATTAAGAAAATAATATATTTATCAGAAATTTAGTGAAATAGGGTAATTTTCAATAATGAAATTTTAGTAAAATACTTTTGTATTGCTTTTTTTTAAAGATAATTTAAATTTTCATATTTAAATTCAAACTGCTTTTTTTTTTTAATATTTCTTAAACAAATTTACACAATGTAGATTGAAAAATAAACTGTGCAGTGAATGAATAAGGAAGATAAATAAAAGTGTATAAAAATGCAGCTGGTTGGCTTGCTTCATGTTCAACAAGATGGAATTTTGTTGTCAATATTTCATTTAACTTTCTGATTGCTAGAGATTTGAAAATTTCTTCAATTATGCATTCTCGATAATAATACACTATTTAAATATTTTCAGAACTTAATTATAAATTAATCAATTAGTTTAAATTTTGAGTCCACACATGTGGTACCACTTGGTACTTAATTTGAGGGAAAAAAATGATTTCAAGATTCCATAATATTTACAATAATGAATTATAAATCAAAGTAGTAGTAAACACACTTAATACTGAAAAGTAGATAATTCAAACTTTTAAAAATCCTATATTTTAGTACATTAACAAAAGCGTTTTTACTAAATTTATTGTATTCTATGTTTAACTATATAGTAATGCTATACAAATTTAGATAAACTCCAAATTAATGATGGGAAATTTCCAATGTATTTTCATTGGCTCTTAAACATATAAAACTGAATTCAAAACTTCTAATTTAAATTATGTTAAAACAACTGTAATAAGAAAAATTCTACAGAAAAATGATTTCTCCAGTAACAATTTTATTTCATCACAAATGTATCTGCAAAACAATATAAACACAACCCAAGATATAAATTGTAAACTCTAAAATAAAAAAAAAACCCTCAAGTTTCAATTAAGGGAATAAATATGTTAATATTCTTCAGTATGTCAAAAACCAACATAAACCTCAGTGATACTTGATTCAAAGAAATCATATTTTAGATATAATTCAATCAATTTCATTTAAAACAAAGTATTGCTACTTGTATGCATTTTCACCCTTTATATATTCATTGCAACAATAACAATTTTAATTTCCTTCTATCAAAAAGAGTTTTTCCCCCAGATGTGTTTAATCAACTTTAGACTTCTCTACATGTACAAATTGTTATGAAACCAAAACTTTCCATTAAATGAAAACACCACATTACCAAAGTAAAATGCAAAGGATAACATTTTCAAGACACTCTAGATTACAAAGTATTTACTTTGTGATCCACCCTCTAACTATAAAAATTACTTATTCTGATAAATATAAAATTATTAGTTTTTATAAAACTTCCATGGACAACATTAGAATGGTCAGATTATCAGATTGTAGTATTTAATAGTTTAATCATTTAAAATGTTTATTCCATCGAAATCCTTTAAGGACCACTGGTGATCTTGCTACATATTCATATGTCTCATAATCTTTAAGATGGTGAATCAGTTGCATACTTCTTACTGAAGGTAATGCTTCCATTTAACTATTCTTTGAACTTTTAAAATTCTACACACATTTCAAGGGAAGCATTTTAAAAAGGTAAAAATGCTTATTTTAGCAGCTTAAATATGTGAACTTTTTAAAAAGTATGGAAAAAAATTCCAGGTGATTGGTGGATCATTTTGCCAGAAAATGAGCAGAATATTTTACTTTTACCTTCCATCCTGAATGTTTTGGTATATTTTCTTTGCTGTTTCTAGAAAAGCTTCTTCTACATTCTCCCCTCTGTAAAACAAATGCAAACAAGAAATAAGTTGAAGAAAGTAACAAGGAATATAATAATATTAAAAGCACTTCAGGATCTTTTCAAATCTAAATTATATATCTTTCAGACATGACACAGGCTTGGAACAAAAAAAGCTGAACTTCATAAATGGGAATCGTATCAAACGTAAACACCAAGAAGTAAAATAAGTATGATTAATTGAACAATAAATGAGTAAATTTATACAAAAAGTGCTTGAGATATTAAAAATATTGTAGAATTATTATTTAAAAGAAAATTAATTTGTGAAAAATGAGTTACGTATAAAGTTTTGTTAAAATAAAACTATGGTAAAAATTATCTCAATAAAAAATATAGCCATGTAAAAACTCTTTTTGATTATACATAATTATTAAGACTTTTGTTTCTCACTTTTTGAACTAACAGTTCAAGTTTTCTTTTATGCTCCCGTCTGCTATTTTCCTCCATTTTCTAAATTTTGCTCTCTTTCTTTTTTTTCTTCTTTTCTGATAGCTGTTTTCGTACTATCAAGTTCCTCCTAGTACCATTTGCCTGAAGACCTTAAATTTTTGCATGTTGCTATCAATAGCATCACACAAAAAATTTTTTTTCTAAAATATTCAAAAGCAAACTGTTTTTTGCTCATCATGTTGTATTTAACACTCTAAATTGAAGAATATGTTTCAATATACATTCTTCCTGATCTTTTATCTATCAAATCTGACATTATTTTGAATGTGAACACGGCACAGTTTTTGTTTGCATGCTATTCACGTCTTTTGTGAGCGCACCCCCCACCTCCAATGTATTACCAAAACTTTTAACGCAAATTTACATCAATCCCAAGAATGACAAAATTCGATGCCGAAAACACTGAAATGCGCGTTTCCGCACTAATGTGTCATGTCTGTGTTTATAGACAAACGTTAAGGAACGAAAACTAAAAAAAATGAAACGAAATAACTAACAAAAATGAAGAAACGAATGTTATAAAGAATGCGAATATAAAATGGCTTTCTTCACGGAGAGTTAACGATCTTTTTTTTTTATGAAATTCGGATCGGAAGAAATTCGTGGAAGATTCTCTTTCACCCAATCAGAATTCAGAATGAATTTCGATTGGATGGAACGAAAGACGATTGGACGAAAGAAAAGTATACAACTTTTAGGCATTACTTTGACCCCAAAGCGTGGCAAAACATCGATACATAACTCGGACGCTGAGCAGCTTTCGGCAGGATTATGCAATACCTTATGAACTCGAAACTCTTTCGCTTTAAAGCCATACGCAAAATTTTCACATGGCGAACAGTTTTTGTTTGCGTGAGCAACCCCCTCCCCAACACATTAACAAAAATTTTAATGCAGATTTGCATTGATCCCAAGAATGATTAAATTCGATGCCGAAAAAGCGGAAATCCGCGTTTCCGCGGAAATGTGTCATGTCTGATCTTTTTAAAATAATTATTTCAGTTGAAGCTAGTAGATACTCTGGATATGAGTAATTAATAACTTAAATTTACTCTTGATCAACTACTCAGTTTACAGAATTAATAAAAAAAAATGTTAATTTCTATGATTAATGTCCAACAAATTCTAAATATTTACTCCATGAATTTTTTAAAGGAATTAGGAACATTATTTTCACAACATTTGTAAATACTTCTAAATTATATGTCTGAACTTGTACTAAATGTTTTTTTTTTTAATCACTACTTGTTTATAATTATTTTAAAATTATATCATTTGCTCCATGAAACCTTGATCATATAATATTTTTAGTGTGTTGTAATAGAATTTTCATTACCTTGTTTCAAATAAAATGCAACTACCTAATAAAATAATGCATAAAACTTAACATAATGTGAAAGGTTGGTGCACTTTTGTGGATCAATTTGAGGCTATCAGAAGATTTCTTAACAAAATTGAAGACAAAAAATCACAAAATAGGCATGCCAGAGAACATTTTACAATTTAGTAATGCAAATCAAGAAATACCTCAGATAAGCAATAAACCAAGAAATATTTTGATTTTCAAAGTTCAAATGCAAAGAGAACGGGTGAAAAATGTTGGCTTAATTGTCATATGCAAGTGAATCAAAATGTAGGAAGCTCAACTGCCTGGTGTTCATTTGTGACACTATTGTTTATTTTTGATGCTGCTACTCTATTTCCACTTTCATGTATGGTTAAATGTGTCACTTTTAATATATTGACATTTGCAAAACATCTGGGAAATCGGCATCCTGCGATTCAGCAATATATATATATATTAAAATTAGAATCCTTTGCAATCAGCCTTTTGCTTATTCAAATCGGATACATTATAGTTGGCAGATATGAGAAGCTACAGAATATATTTGTAATCGATCTATAACAACTGCATAATTTAGAGCAGGACTTCTTAAACTGTGGGTTAATAACCCTATTTGGGGGTCAGTCATCGTGAAAATTTTTGAGATCATGAAAACTCTAGTAGAATCTCCTTATTTTAAATACTTCATTACTTTCAACATTTGCAAGCAAAACTTGTTAAATTCATCCTGATTTAAAAGATTTATATAAAATTCCCTAAAATAACCTAAATTCCCTAAACTATATGGAAAAAAAAGTAATTAACCCTTCATTTCCTTACTTATTTATCAGCTTTGAACATAAATTCTGAAGAAAGTGGGTAGTGTATTTTTTTTTTTTTTTTCCCCATGAGAAAAAAGGGTCACAAATGAAAAATGCTTCACAAGTCCTGATTCACTTTAAAGCAACAATATTCAGAGTTAAAAGTCAGTACGACAGCCAAAAATTTTTTTAAGTACATCTACATGAAAAAGTTGAATGTGTAATTAAAGACAAACATACGTTTTTGCACTAGCTTCTACAAACATCAAACCATTTTCATCAGCAAACTGTTTGGCTTCTTCATATGTAACATCACGCTGAGCATCTAGATCACACTTGTTGCCAATTAAAAATATAACCTATTTCAAATGAAAAATATATGCATTATTTAAAAGTTATTCAAAAAATGGTAATTTAATCAGTAAATTTAATAAATAGACTTAACAGAGTTCCCACTCTTATTGGTGAACAAAATTCAATGACTTTTCAAGGACCTTTTTAAGAAAATTCGAAGACCATAAAATGACATATTTTAGCTATAAAAATGCAAATGATAAATCAAATTAATCAATTGCATTTTTATTTTTCAAATAAAAAATTTTATACACATCCAAAATTCTAATGATAAAACTGTGTACCAAATTTTATCCATAAAGCTGTTCAAGTTTTTGAGTTATTGCGTCCACATGAACAGACTTCCCTTGCTCTATGAAATCAATTAATATACATTTTGAAAACAGATTTTATTGCAGAGAAAATCAGTTATTGGTATTTAAAACAAATTTACATTCAAATATGTCAGTTACTTTCAAAATACATTAGGATAATTGCAGGACTATTTCACTCGACAGAGAAATACCTTCTGTAGCTTTTACTGTATTGTCAAATTAAGATGTCTTTGAATGCACAAAGAGAAATGTTTGATGCAATCCCATACAAAACCCCTTTTTCCGATTTTCAAGAACTTTTGAAGGACTGAACCAACAGATCAAATACTTTTCCAGGACCCTGAGTGAGGCAAATAAAATTCAAGGATTTCTAAGGACCATGGGAACCCTGTTTAAAGATAACTCAGCATATTTATATTATATTAAGTTGATTTCCAAACTGAAAGCAGATACTAAGAAAAAAAAAGGAACTGCAATTTAAAGTCAGTAAAATTTAAATCACAAGATAACAGAATATAAAACACCGACAGCAACATGATACAGTTTTTAAACAGTAATTTACAATTTTGTTTCGACATATAGTTAAATATGCTTTTATTGCATCTTTTAGCTAAACACACAAAATAAATTATACATTTATGATTTGCTTTATTTTGAAGAATAATTAATTATTTTTCTTTTTTGGTATCTTTCAGCATCTCTTTGAATGTTAAAAAAAATAATACTGCTGTTATGAAATGTTCTTTGAAATCGGTGAAATCAATAGAACAAAACTATAAAACTTTTGTAAAATTTAACAGCACACTTCACAGAAAGTTCCAAGCACAACACATACATAATAACAAAAGGCAAATTTAAGTATTTAAGGGGGGCAAAATGTAACTATCACAGATAAATGTTGCTAAAACAAATTTAGAGTATAAGAAAGAAGGGCATAAATTTTAATTTATTTCCATGAAGCATGCCAAAAAGTTTCAAAATAAACATCTTGTTCTAGGAACCAGGTTAAATACAAAAATTAAAACTATGATAGTTTGCACTGTGTAATTTTAAGCACAAAATATATTAGCAATGCTCAACTTAAAATCAGGTACATTTCAAAATAAAACATACTGTATTGGGATTTGTCAGGTTTCGAGCATCAGTCAGCCAGCTACTGAGATGGTTATAAGTACTCCTCCTAATGATATGGGAAAGGACAATACATGTAGATATTTATTTTCATGGAAAACTTCATACTCTTTGCCAACATACATTTTATCAAAAATTAGGAATTGTCATAAAAAATAATATAAAATATTTCGAATTAATTTTCCTCACTCCTATTGCTTATAATGTAATATTGGTACCTAAAAAATATGACTTGAGGCATTTTTTCTCACAAACAATTCTATCATAAAAACTGCTACAATTCTGAATTTTGGCAGTTGGCTTCAGTTTATTTTCAGGAGGTAATAGTCAGAATAAATTTGTTGATTTGGCATATTAAGTTTGCAACTTAAAAATAGTAAACACATTTCAGCATGAAAATAATAAAAGTCATGTTTCAAAACAAGTACCACAATTCAAGCATTGCAACAGTACTTGTACTCATGATATAAGTAGTAAACTTCTCCAGCTAATCTGTTTATATTTACAATTAAATTTCAACAGAATGATTTATTTGCAATTAACTTGGTCAACAATTGAATTTATATTTCAGTCCATTATATTTACAATAATAACACAAACTGAATTTCTTGCATTATGTTCAATTTCTTTGAAATCGTACTAGGAATACTAGAATACCTCACAAACTTGAACAATATTTGGACGATTTAAGAAATAAATAAATAAAAACATGAAAAATCAATTAGTTCCTTTGCCATAGTTTTGTTTAGGCTGTATTAATTTTTGCTTTTTATACCATTTCAAAATATATCAAAATCTAGGGTTTTTTTACAGTAAAAAAAATAATAAGCATATGAAATATATTATGAACTATACACACATCATATTAAATCAAGCTCAGACACAATTAAAAAATGATGTAAGTATATGCCATCTAATCAGTTCGCACAAAGTTAAATTTGCAATATTTAATTATAGTGAATTTTGTTTTAAAATTTCTAAAAGTTTATTACACATACAACAAAAAGTTAACTTACTTTCCTTTAAAATTAGTGTATTTGAAATTCTCAAAAATTACAATCAATTCCTTGCATTATTAAAAGAAAACCACTCAACTCATTCTATATTTTTCAAATTTTAACTACAATAAATTAAGTTATACTCCTATACAAATAATGAAATATACTTTTAAGTTCTTATGTTAAATATATTGTCAATACAAATGCAAACTATTGAATGTGAAAAATCAAGTTTTTTAGTTCCGCCATCTAGATTTCTTCAGAAATGATGAAATGTCTTAAATCTGAATTCCCTTTACAAGCTAAAGAAATGGCAATTGCAATATATAACCAGCGGAGGTGGTCTCCCCTAAACTTTCTCGTATACTCCTAACACATGTGGTGAAACAATAAGCTGAAAGGCAGTAAAACGAACAAGCGTCCCTAAAGCAGTGGAACAAAAAAAAAGCTTGAGAATCGAAAGCTTGAAGGCAAAAGTAGAAGTGAAAAGGATTAGCGCAAGCAAATCCCACAATTACGCAAAAACGGCCTCGCATCATTGCGTTACGAGAAAAGACAAATACGCAAAATTTGTCGAAAAATTTGAACACCTTTTTTACGACCAATTGAAACGAAAATTGGGCACAGATCTACAATTAATGTTAGCAAGACTCATACCATTTTTATTTATCAAAGCTGTAGGGTACGAGTTATAATGTTTAGAAGTATGATATTATACAGACATCAGTAAACCCTTTGACGGATTTGGCCCAAAATTTGATATGGACCTACAATCCTGATGATAAAACTGTGTACCAAATTTTATCCATCTAGCTATTCGAGTTTTTGAGTTATAGTGTTGACATGAATGAAGACAGACTTCCCGTAGACAGATTTTATCCAAAATTTGAGAGAAATCTACAAATTATGTGGCAAGATAACATACCAAATTTCATCCCTGTATCTTTAATAGTTTTTGATTTATCGTGTTCACAGACAGACACAATTCAAAATTGTGTTTTTCAGACTCAGGGAGGTCTAAAACGTGGAGATTCGTCAAAATCTTGAGTTTGAATTTTTTGACGATTACAATACTTTCTCTTTGTATACAAGAAAGTAAAAAACAGATACTTGCACGTTATAGCGGCCACCGAGATTGAATCGCCAAGCAACTGAAATATATCGCCAAGATGGGAGTGTTGGGTGATGTGAGAACATTTTTTGGGGTGCGCAGTCAGCTTTTTATTGGTCTCTTGCGCACGCGATGCCAGTGGCATCTGAAGTGGGTACTGGGCAAATTTTTTAAACTTAAAACAACATCAGCAGCTTAGCTTTCATCAAAGAAAGGATCTAGTAGCTATGCTTGTTCATTGAATGTTAGGAATCTACATTTTTTAAAATTCCAAAATGAGCTCTAACCTCAAAAGTTTCCTTCGTCAAAAAGTCAACAGGGAAGAGCACGGCAGTCCTAATCAAATCCAAGCGGAAATAATCAGAACTGTAGAACACTGATCTTACGAGCTTGGCAAAATCCGAAGATCGCCTTGGTAGCCGCTTTAACAAACAAGTACCAAAAAACATATAGTATGTTATTGATTTTTATGGCTAAGTGTTGAATAAATTTCATACATTGTATAGTTTACATTTGTAATGGCGGTGTCATTAATATTCTAATATCTCCGATATAATAAAATTAGATAATATAATTGCTTTAAAAAACATAAGAGAAAAATTCTACATTTCTAAATACATCCTGTAAACACATACAACCATCATATATAAAGAAATAAAATATATCAAGGCCTATTGCAAATTAATGTGTAAATGGAGCAACCTACATAGGATGTTTTTTTTTTAAATTCTCACAAGAATGAAGAACAAGCATGGCTAAAAATATCATCAGTTTCAAAAATGATATTAAAAAATGGAACAATTCAAAAGATCGAATTTATTCTATATGAAATGGAATTTATTCTAAAATCAAAAATGAATTAATGCCACTGTTGACACTACTTAAGAAGTGAATATTTTGAATAGTGATTGAAAAAATTTACATGCTGCATATCTATATGGATGTGTGTAAAGAGCTGTTGTGATCCGAAACTGATGCTAATAAATAAATTCTAAATTTACATAAGGTCAAAGTACCTAGGTATAGTTAAAATATACATCTATTTTTGAAAACTACACTAGTTTATAAGCAAAGTAAATTTTCAAATTTAAGCCTTCTACTTCAACAATGAGCAATAATGCACAAAAAAGTTTCGATTCTTTATTAACAACATAATACATTAATCCTTTGAAATAATTTTTACAAAGTACAATCAATTTGAAATTAAAAATAAAATGACAGTGAAGAATAAATAGCTGTCATAACACACAAAATGGAAGAGGAAAATTATTTTAGCCACTTCTATTAAACCAATATAAATAGTTCTAATTTTTTATCTTAAAAAAGAGTAAAGAATAGCCCACCTAGTGATGTCATAAACCATAAGAGCACCTGCTGCTCCCCGATAGTAACTACGAGTAACAGCACGGAATCTTTCTTGACCAGCTGTGTCCCAAATCTGCAGCTTTATTTTCTGTCCACAAACTTCAATGATTCGAGTTCCAAATTCAACTCCAATAGTATGTGGGCAATCAGCCATAACTACAGAAGGATAGATTAAATGATAAAACAAATACAGTTATCTCTGCACTATCAACTTTATTTTTAAAATAAAGTTACTAAAATGCATTTATGACTTCAAAGGGTACCACACAAGCATTTTAGGACTTAATACTTTCATAAAACTTTGCTAAGTTAGACAGCAAGTAGTTTATCTAACAGCCTTTAGCCCATGACAACTCAAGAGCTGTCAGCATAGAGAACATTAGAATGGCTGCATTAACAGTGAATGATTTAATAGAAGCTTCTACATGTCTTGGACTATAACATAGAGCTCCGTAGATTTAAACAAATTTTGTATTCATAAGGTTGTTTTTAATACAAATTACTAATTATTGGTTTTAAAACTAAAGTTTATGGAAGTATATAGATTTTTAAATCTGATTATATCCAGACCAAAATGCTATACTGCATAGTTTTCTCTGCACTATCAACTTGAGCTATCACTGACTGTAGTAAACAATAATGAAAAATCAGGTCAACTTAAAGATTTTATACATAGATGAATCTGATTTCAAAGATTTGATCCAGAAGTTTATCTAGAATAATTATACAACTTGAATAATAATTCCAAATAAATTTAACAAAAACACTTTCTTAAAACACACTTTTATTAGTGTACTAAAAAAATAGTTTTTTTTTTTTATTTTAATTGAAACTTTTTAGTTTTTAATTTATAATTCTTTATTATTAATGAATTATAAATAATTAAAATCAACAATATAAATGAATATTACAAACAATTTTTCTCAAATTCAGTAAAAGGTGACACCATGGTTTGGAATCAAAATTTAAATAAATTAATTGATTAACTGATAATTAGGGTCTGAATATATTGAAATAATGTATTACCATCGAGAATAAAAATGTGTGCAAAATTTTAAAATGCTAGTACATCAAAAAGTTAGTGAAAATCAATTACAAAATTCTATCTTTACAAACACGAGACAAATCAAGTTAAATAAAAATGTTTTAAAACAATAACAATAACTCCATCTAATATTCCACAAGTTGGTTCTTTAATAAAAAAAAACTTGAAGAATTACTGAAATTTCGTTCATATCTAATGTAAAAGTGAAAGTCTGCTGGCCGTTTCCAGAACAGATTGTTACAGCTATCAAATTTGACATAGGCATACTTTAGACACTTGCACCTTGGAGACACTTAGTCAATTAAAAATACACTAAAATTTGATATATTTGCATTTTTTCATTAATAATTTTGAACAAAAAAATGATTCTATACCATTTTCAGAGTTCAGAAAATTATTTTTCTAATAAAAGTAGTTTAAATACTATATAAAGTTTAGTCTATTTGTAACAAATTTTTAAAAGCATCAAGGTCTAGTGGCAGCACAGTGAAGTTCACAGAAGATCACTAAGCCAAGATAGAAAAAAAAGGTACTCCAACCTAGATTCTGCTATGTGTTTCAATCCCTTTCTTAAAACTTAATATAGGTAGCATGTTTAGGAAAAGTTTTTGAAATTGCAATTTAATTTTTAACCAGCTAACTTAAACAAAATCTTAAACTTTTTTTGAAAATAACTTCTGACATGATTAATATGCTTGATACTGTTTATACACTTTATAGAATATCAATTCAGATTGGAGAGCATACATTTTTTTTTTGTCAAATTTTTAATCTCGTCTCAAATTAGATGTCAAATCAATCAATCAGTAAAATCAATTAGAACATCGAAAACAGACCACAATACACATTCAAGCATTCAATTAAAAAGCACACACATTTTTTCAGCAATATATGTTTTCTTCGATAAATTTATCAATCATGAAGCATTTTCTGATTGTATATGATTATCATTCATATGACTTTTTATATGAATTATTTTAGTTATGCTCAAGTTATGTGTACTACTTAATTGCAATTTCTTTTAATTCTATAATTTTGTTTTGTTTTTTTTTGAAAAATTTCTTCTGCTAACTCATACTAATTTTACTTAAAATAAAAATCCATTTAAAATTCTTTCCATTATGAGGCAAAATTTTCCAACATATTTGGAACAGGTAGCTTTGGATTTAATATAGCAATTGGTAAGCTTTTGAAGTCTGAACTGATGGACCAAGGCTAAAAAAATTCAATTAACATTTTTTGATTATTTTGCATATACTTGCAATTCATTGTTTTGAATCTCCAGTTTTATATTTCATCATTGAAAAATAGCAGTTTACTTGATTCAGTAACTTGAATCTGTTTTTTAGCTTTATTTCAAAATTACTAATATAAAATACAATAACAACTATTTTAAACAACTTGCAAATTTTTAATTTTATTGATTACACTGAATTATTACAACTAATGAGGTAGATGAATCAGTTAGTTGCTGAAGGCATCTGATTAGTAAACAAATATTAAATGAAATTATTGAAGTTCTTTTATCAATAATCTATAACTTTCTTCTAAATATCTTGATGATTACTTGATTTCAAAAGAGCCTGAGCTACAGTAACACTATAGAAGATAACGTTTTAAAAAACCTCCAAAATTAGTAATTCCAGAAACATGAATTAAGAGACAAGACCATTTTTTAAAAGCTCATCTTGAAGCTTACAAAAACTGCACAAACTGAAATGAAGTAAAACATTTAAAGAGAATCTCAATGAGAAACATTCTGATTTGCGAATCTGATACAAGTACTATTTTTACTCATAATTATCATCAGATAATAATCCTTAGAAACTTATTGATGATCCATAAAATATGGATTGCTAATACAAAGCAGCATTGAAGAACACAATTAGTTACAATTACAGTCACTGCAAAAAGAAAAATTAGTACAGAAATAATACTTACACTTCTTTTCTGTAAACTGATGCAAAAGGCAAGATTTGCCCACACCCATGTCACCAATTATGATGTACTTAAAAATGTATGAATAATTATACGGACCTCCCGACATGGTTCCTTATTTTAAAACCTATAAAGAGTAAAGAAATAAATTATATTGATTTTTTTTAATTCAGTAATTACTATTAAATGAATACAACTGAAAACAAAAAAGAATCTTTTTTATTTAAGCAATTCATAAAGCTTTGAGAATAGTACAAACATTTGAATTTAGAACAAAAGAATCAAAAAAAATTGACATATATCTGAATATGCTAATAAACAATGATTTTTTTTGTGTGTGTGCTTCCATGTCTGAAGAGCAACGTCTATGCTGGATAAAACTATTTTAAAAAAATCTTATCATAAAAGAAACCATAAATAAAGGATAAACAATCCTTTTAAGTAACTAAGAATATTTACTAAGGTAAATGCTCCAGTAGTGGGCCACTTAAGGGTATTTTCTCAATTATCATCTAAACTTTTGAGAAGTTTCGCTAATCTGTATTTTTTTTATGGTTGTTCAAACTTTTATCTAAAATAATAATCACCTGAAATATCAAAATAATTGTAATAATTTTTTTTAAAATTAAACTTAGATACTCCTATCCAGAGTGATAGAAACTTTTGTTCAACACCAGTAGTGGGCATACCAAAATGAGCCATGAATTTTGTCATTTTGTGCCAATGAAAAGAATAAAATCCATTATACAGTAATAATATGTTTTCAATATATTAACATTACTTCCTATAAAAAAACTGAATAAAACAAATATAGGTGAAATCTTTTATTTATAGATTCTAGTCACATGAATTTACATTTTTTTCTCCATAAATATTTTTTTAGTATAAAATTGTAATAATTCGATCTC
>BGPR01028041.1:0-20263 GCA_013235015.1 Araneus ventricosus
ATTGAGTAAGGTTTAATAAGTACAATTATTTTAAGCAATATATAATTAAAAGGGAATAGAATGTAAACATAAAACACAAAAACCCTATAAACTGACTAAAGCATTAGCTGGGTGACGAGAAAATAAAATAAAAAAAATTGCAATATTTCAACTGAAATATTTACATTTATAATATAAAACTGTATAGACAATATGGAAGTAAAAAAGCATTTGAAATTCAGATATTAAAAGCAAGAAGTTAGTTTCATAGTTATTTCATTGAAACGGTCGCGCGTATGTCTGAAATACAAATAGCATATTCGTAGAGTCCTATTAAGGCCTCGAATACCAAATGATGTTTAACCCTTTCGCGTTCATTTGTTTCGCAGTGAAACCACACATTGAGCATTTTTTTTGCTGCCCATGGGCGAAACGTAGTGTATTTTTTCTTTCATAACTTAAGAGCCAGATATATAGGCAACATGTATAAAAATTCCATTTCAATACCGTTTGTATTCACAAAGATATCGGCATTGCAAGAGCTAAATTGCTTTTGATCTCTAAGAGAAACGAAAGGATGAGGGTTCTTGCACAATTTTGTACTTTTTAAAACTAAATTTCCGAAAGTGATATTGGATTTTATGAAGGTTGAATATCCGGAATACTCACGTATACTTATAAAGTAAATACGTAATTGAAATTGCATTTCGATGATGACTTGTTCGGAGGAAAAATAGCCCGTTACCGCTAATTGGTTTCACTGTGTAACCACAAATTTCTTGAAAATAAAAAATGCTAATTTTTTTCCTTTACATATTTATGATCAGCTACATGTCTGATACTGATTTTTGAAATAAATTTAGTAATTTTCAAAACGAAACATGTAATGAACTTGAAAGAGTTAACAGTGCGTTGAAAGAAGCTGGGAGAATAGCCAAGGTCATGTTTTCATAATGCCCTCTGGTAAAAAAGATATAAAACGAAAATCTTCTCTAGTGTTTCTTCCATAAACGTACGACTGCTGCAAGGTTAATAAATTAATGCATTTGTTTTGTAAATACATGGAGTAAAATTTATGCATAATACATATGTGTAATATTGTACATTGATTGTTTTAAGACTGTAAATATAACTTTGTGAGATTATATATTTGGGCAAAGAAGGCACCTCTTCGAGAGACAAATTATGTCTGGTGATCCTGGAAACTAGTGTTCCTTAAATATCGATAGTTTAATTTTCGATAGTGCAGTCGAAAGTTTTCCCAAACTATCGATAGTATCGATAGTTTTCTCCCAGGCGATACTATCGATAGGTGTCCTTCCAGTCGATAGTTTAGAAACTATCAATACTATCGATAGTTTCAGTCGATAGTTTTGAAAATATCGATAGTTTCATTCTATAGTTTTGAAACTATCGATGGTTTCATTCTAGAGTTTTGAAACTATCGATAGTTCCAGTCGATAGTTTTGAAAATATCGATAGTTTCATTCTATAGTTTTGAAACTATCGATAGTTTCATTCTATAGTTTTGAAACTATCGATAGTTTCATTCTAGAGCTTTGAAACTATCGATAGTTTCATTCTAGAGTTTTGAAACTATCGATAGTTCCAGTAGATAGTCTTAAAACTATCGACTGAAAACGCGCCTATCGATAGTATTGCGCGGGGAAAAAACTATCGATACTATTGATTGTGTCAGTCGATAGTTCCCAAAACCCGATACTATCGACTTGGTTTCGATAGACTATCGATGTTTAAGAAACACTACTGGAAGCAATATTGTCTTCAAAATGAATGACAGCATTGGATAAACCTTTAAATACATCGATGAAGAATAGATCTCAGACTTTTTTTCCGGAGGGGCAAGGCCAACTGTTCACAGAATTACTAATATTTACACAGAGGAAAAAGCTCATAAAAGATGTAGATATTTATTTTGGAAAGTACACACGTAGTACAAGTGACTTTTATACTGTAGCTACAATTATAAAAGTGGTGTTAAATAGCAGAAAGTGAATGTGCACAACACAATAACACCTCTTACAACATCGATAATGGCGAAATGCGAAATAACTATTCTGTCTCAAAAACTATTGAAAATATAGGGGGAAAAAGTCAATTAGAAAACTGCTCAATGTCCTTTTTTAAGTAAGAAAAGACAGTTCATGTTGATAAAGGACCTACACCGAACGCGACAATTACGAATTTAAAGTTGATACGATATCTATCGGTACTATCCATATTTCGATGTAGAGAAGTAGTCTGTAGTTACCTAAATCATTCTTTACTCTCAGAGTAATCACGCAAATCGGACAATTTTAAATTCGCCTTTTTCGTTTTTGTTTATACTCTTTATCCACATAGTGTCACTTCCTTCTAAACCGAAGTTTTCTAACTAATGCTAAATTACTAAGCCTTTTTCTGCATCTCCAATGGTTTTCAAGATTGGATCGCTAACTTTTGAATTTTCCCGCTAGAGTCGCTGCGAGTGGTCTTATCTCTTCTAATAATAAAGGAGAAATTTCTGTGTGTGTTTGGTGTGTGTTGGCGCTCTACAGGGCAGACCTCTAGACCTAGAGCTACGAAATTTGGCACAAACATACTTTGGATGGTAGGAATGTGCACCTCGGAGCTCTATTTTCGAAATTTTATCAGAATTTTTATTAATTCAAAATTAAGCGTAATTTGGGCGTTTTTCCTTAATAACCTCTGAAAATATTTTAGCACAAAAATCATTTTTACGCCTTCTGAAAGTGCAAAATATTACCTTTTAATTGATATCAATTAATCTGCGGTACAATGTTTTCTCTTATTTAAATAAGTTTTTAAATATATTTTTAGGCATAATTTACAACAATACTTTTCATTGTTGCAATGACATTCAAACTGTTTTCATTGTATAAACAAATATTTAATTGCGTGTTTCCCTTCCACTACTGAAAGCTAGGAATTTACTTTCTTTTTCATTTTATCAATTTTTTAGTGAAATAAATGAAAAAAGTCCTATAAGATTATTAGTATATTAGCAAATACGTCCAGTACGCTGAAAGATACTTTAAATCTTTGTATCGGCATGTTTTAAACCACTTAACATGATGCTAGAAGTAAAATGTGCAGCCCCATTTTGATGTTGAAATCAAATGCATATTTTGCATGAGTAATAAACCAAAAAGGGTGCAATTAGATTTTATTTATCAGGGACAGCTACTTCACTCCAATAAGGACCTTCATGTAGACAATGAACAAGACATGTGCAAGGCCACTAAAAGAGCATGGGTTAAATGTCTATCATAATTTAAAACTTAAAATGTCTTTATTAAGGGAATCATGAATATAAAATTATGCATAGGAGATTACATTGAAATTATGTTTCTGATGGACGAACTAGTCACCGAAGGCGGCTTTTTTAAAATAAAGCGAACCTTAAAAAGATCTCGGAGAAAAGTTTTAATGCATCATGAACTTGATTTTAAGTGCACTTTTTGGAACACAAATCAAACAAACATGAAAACTTTGACCTTTTCATTAGTAATTAATAGGGTTTTTTTAAATCATGAAAAATAGGCGATACATTAATTATGAGCAATAAAGTAATACCTCGCAATTTTTGGAATATTCTATTTAATTGTAAGTGATGCAATATAATAAAATTCAAAATTCACAAACAATGCCTGAAGAGAAAGCAATTATTACTGTTTACAAACTAATTATTTTTAAATAAAAATACAAATAAATGTTTCTTTGAAATTTTTTTAGTTATTTAATTATTCTTGCTCCACTATTTTGACATGTCTTTCAACACTGAACAGATATAACAATTTTTGACTCATTTTAATATTGAAAGAGAACAATGCTTTAATTTCATTGAATTTCTTTTTCTAACAATTCATAAAATTTAAATTTAAATGTAGACAATGAGATAAGAATGGTTTAATTTATTTAATAAAACCATGAATGGATAGCTAAACTGCAGTGTATGAAGATATTAAAATTTTTTATGAAATTTTCATTTTCTCCCGGGAGCTCAATCAGCTTATAAAATTATAAGGAAATATTTATTGCCAAATGATATAATAAATAAAACTTACCACAATAATTATGATAACTTTTTACAATAAACTATTTTTATAGAGAGCTGTATCTATTTCAGAACGAAGAAAAATTTGGTTTCCAAAAAAGCACCAAAATTTTGATATCTTAACAGCGTTTGTTCTTCTTTAAGAAAGGAGCCCAAAAATTTGTCAAAGCTTGATTCTTCGCCTGTTGTGTTCCAACTTCGATCATGCTCGAAGTTGCTCCTGAAATTTCATAAAAGTCTGAGACTATCTCACAGTGTGATAGATAATCAGCAATATCAGGATATTTTATTCTATAATGATAATTTTTATGCTTAGGTCTGCACCTTGATGACTTGATTGTAATAAAAACTTAATGGAACAGCACTAAATAATTTTCAGAGAGAAAAGGGAGGGGAATTGGAAGAAGCTTATTTCCGATTCTCTACAAAACTGTTATCTAAATTAGGGAAATGAATGCAGATTACTATCTGGAAATAGATTAGGCATATATATTGAATAGATACTTAACTACTAATGACTACTGTGGCTTTCAATAATTTACTTGTATAAAGGAAATGCAGTCATATATATTGAATTGATACCTAAATACTAATGACTACTAAGTCTTTCAATAATTTATTTGTATAAAGAAAATGCAGTCATATATATTGAATTGATACCTAACTACTAATGACTATTGATGCATTCAATAATTTATTTGCATAAAGAAAATGCATTATACAGACTCCCATTACAGTACTGAGCAGCATAAAACGAACGATAAATAAAACAAAGAATTTAAAAGTTGTGAATACTTAGTCTTAAAAAGTGTTTAAATAATTGAAGTGTTAAAACTTAAAAAACGTTAAAAATTAAAAGATGTGAACACTCAATCTTAAAAACATTAAACGAAGGCTTAAAGATATCAAAGTATGGCAAAAATTATTTAAAATTTTATATTAAGAGAATAAGTAATGTAATTACATGTAACAAAGACATTTTCAAACAGGCGCTTATGATAGGTCGACACCGTAAAACGAATACAGTTAAACATGTCAACGCAATTTCTCATATGAGTAAAGACTTCGAGTGGAAGTTAAATGAATAAATAATAAAGAAGCAAGCAAGATCTTACCAGATTTTGAAAGGTGGTATTTCTGCCACCACGTCCAACATTTTGCTTAAGGGCTTTGCTATCGTGGAGCCTGATTATGATGAGAAAGTCATATTTCTTTCTATAACTTCGGCACCCGTCTTCAAACTCAACGAGTAAGCTGCTATATAATGAAAGGATATTCACAATCAATCCAGTTTTCAGCCCATTCATTTAAGTAGGTCATTTACGGAGGTACGCGTGTGAATTGTCATTCATTTGCCCTTACTTAAGTACAAATGTACGGAGTCGGGGTAAATTTCTCGAATTTTCATAAATCATTCTCACCACTAATATTTTATAGACGAACGTTTATAAGTTATCTGACTAGCTTTCGGAAGTTCACATTTCTTCCACAAATTCAAACTTTTTGCCTACGGGCTTTGCAATCGTGGAGCCTGAGTATGATGAGCAAGTCATATTTCTTTCTGTGTCTTCGGCACCCGCCTTCAAACTCAAAGAGTGAGCTGCTATATAATGCCTGGATATTCACAATCAATCCATTTTTCAGCCCATTCATTTAAGCACGTCATTAACGGAGGTTCTATCAAATAACGGTCACTCAGGTCCCCTAGAGTTACGAACCTACTCCTTCCCCTCCGATTTTCTACCGTACAGTATACAGTGCACTCCCAATTATCCGGGTTAATCACCGGGAGGGATCACGCGGACAATAGAAAAACACAGATAATCCGAAAACTCCTTTATATTGAAGAAAAAATCAACATCAGTACAAAAATATAAAAATTACTTACATTTGCATGCTGTATAACATCAAACTAGGAATTTTCCTTTTAATATTTTCTGCTTAAAAAAATCTGTAATGAGTCTTTGCTTCTGCTGTTTGTTCATCTCTTGTCGTATATCGACTCATATTTTACGAACCGCAGTAATGTTACCATAATCAAATCCTCTTTGTCCCATATAATCTAACAAAGTTTCCACAGATTGTAGAGCAGCAGAATGAGAAATTATATTTCCCTCATTTAGTACATCTTCTGCATCAGTACTAGCTGATTCTCCATTATAAAGCTTTTTAAGGGTTTCTATTTTTTGTTTAACATTTAAAAGGTTTCGTTTTCGTTTCACACCACTCCTTTTTATCAGTAAAAAATTTCACGGTACTAACTGACGATAAACAAGACGCAAAAACTAAAGGAAATCGTGCGAAAGTGAAAGAAGACGAAGTTAAAGAATGACGTGTCGGGGAGAAGCGTGTTCGAACGAGAATGAGCTAGCAGGATGTGGATGATTCAATTCTCGGAAAATTAGGGTTTGAATCGGTAGAGATAGCACGTGGAGAAAGAAAAAAATTTTAATCTTTAGCCTCCGCCGTCACGGCTCGCTAGTTTCACGGAATGAATCTCTCGATCGAACATCAACATCGATTTTTACATGCATGATAAGCGTGAAAATGTTTCTCTTTAAATTTTTTTGTGAGTCTGGAATGAGCATGGATAATCCGCAAAACGGATAATCCGCGCATGGATAATCGGGAGTATACTGTAGTTTTGTCCGTTTCTTCGCCTCACTCCCCCACATATCTACACCGGTCTCATTTCAGCTTTTATTTCCCAACACTCCAAATAGATTTCAAACGAAGTTGGAATTTTAAATTCTCCACCACGCCACACAAATTCTCATCGGATTTTTGCATTGACGTCCGGGTTTGGAGCGTTGCAACGGAATTCGTGTGGTCTGGAATGATTTTGAATGTATAACTTTACATTGGAAATGCAAAATTTATTTTTGAATGCTTTTATTGGTGTACAAAAAATAACGCAATCATAAATCATAATAATAATGTGTGTAAAGATAAAGATTTTTTATCAAAACCTGGAGCTTAAAGAAAGAAACGTGAGCCTCTGATATAAAAACTTTAAGAAAAATAGAATTTTATTCACATTCATAAAACATTTTATTTTTTTGTTTTAAATAATTGATTGCTTAAACAATTGATTGTTAAAGAATATTCTCTGTTTTGGTGCTCGCTTTGGCTTTATTTCCTTAATTGCATTGATATCCGCTACTTATGCTTTGGCAGCTTTTGGCAGTCCTGTTTCATTTGGCATTCAGTTTTTGGTGTGACCTCCAAGAATTATGATAAAACAATTTTATTATCTATATTTTATACACTAAAATAAGAACGCTGCCTAATTTTTTTCCATTTTTATAATTTCCTACTTTTTAGTCTTTAATAGGTTTCATATTTCATTACAACTAGTATGCAAACTTGTAATCAATTTCTCCAAAATTCAATTCCGTGCAATGACTCTGCTATTGAATGAAAATTAAATAAAATCAAGCTGATAATTAAGTTCTGAAAATATTAAACTATAGTTTTTTCATCGGGAACACGAAACCAGTATTTCAGGACTCTAGTACCATCAGGAAGCGAGTGAAAAATCGATTACAATATTCCATCTTTACGAACAAGATAGAAGGCAATTTGATTACTAGTTTTCAGTAAAAATAGGAAACTTCTACGCTTTCTCGTGTTCCACTTAAGAATTACACTTACAAAGTGTATCAAGAATTGTTCTTATCTGTGAGTTATGCAACCGAATATTCCCAATCGACGTCAAAAAGTCGACATTCTTCGAAAATATATTAGTGCGAAAACTCATTATAAGAAAACTGTTAAGATAATCGATTTTAATTGTATTGTTTAAATTTTTGCGCTTTTTTTAACTCTTTCGATCCCAACGTCGGCTATAGCCGGCATCCGCAAAGCAACCTGTAGAGACGAACGCGGCTACAGCCGGCATTCACGATGTGACTCGTAGAGACGAGGCCGGCTATATCCGGGGCATTCATTGCGACTTTAATCTTTAAAAATAATAATTTTATTATAATATTTATTGATTATTCAAAAATTAGGAATATCTTGAAGGTCTCGCTTCCCTTGTGGGTGCAATAATAGTTGGTGGGGCTCTTGGGGGACATCTCCGATGACGGGTCGTACCCTCGTAAAGCCTTGTTCCAACGGCGTGTGTCTTGGACAAACCTTGATACGCTCGAGGTTCGTACTTGTGGACTGTGGTCGGTGGCATTCGAACAGTCGCGCCGTTCCCACGGCGCGTGGCTTTGCAAATATCTCGGCAGCGCTCGAGTGAATGTATGAACCCACGAGCCTCATCGCTTCTTTCCGTTCCGACGACAGGAAATAACGCGAACCGCGGGCGAAACTCGTGGAAAGACAGGACGTTGGAACGCGACTTAATGGAGAGGTCTTCGCATGAGCCGCTCGTAATGGAGGTTATTATGAGCTCGGCCACGGTAGCTGTATTAACTTTCGCGGCGGCCAGTCAATCAGTTTTACCTAGATGCCATGGTAGAGCAGAGTTCTCTATTTTAGATATCTCAGAATCAGTATTAACATCGTAATGTTTATAGGTTGGATTCTATCTGTAATTTGCGTGGTGCGTCATGCGTGATAGAAAAATCGTTGAAAACCCTGAACGAGGCAGACCGCTCGATCTAAAACTTCCAAATTTGGCCCGTAGTTACTTCTAGGATAATAGGAACTCACTGAGAAGGTTTTTTGCAGCAATAAAATAAGGTTTTTTAATTTTATTAAAAATTAACCGAAATTTTATCATTTCATCTCAATAACTTCGCGACACGTTTGCAGAGAAAAGTCATTTGCAAACTACATTTTAAAAAATAGCTTTGCATTAATTCCAATTTTAACTCCGTGCAATTTTTAATTTTTCAAATTTTCCTAAATTAGTTTTGAACTTAGTTCTGGAGCAATGCTTTTATTTTGTATATAATCGCGAGCAACAAAATAGCAAGATTGTGAATACTTTAATAGTTCTCGTACCACTAAGCAAAAATAAATAATTTTTCAGTTTATTGCTACTGGTTAAATATATTTCAAGGGTTTGTATGTTTATTGACATGATAATGTTTTATTTTGCCATTTTTTTCTGTAAATTGGATTATGTAAAAATCGCTAGCCACCAAATGCAGCAGCTGATGTAATTAAGCCAGAAGAATCAAGCTTAAAACATTATCATTCTGCGATGTTTCGGGCAAAAGGTTTCACTTGTTTCTATTTTCAGACTATAACACGTCTGTGTAATGTAAAAAGTGGTGTGAAAATCTTACTTTGATTATATAGGCAACGAATGTAGATTTTACGGAATCACGATTCGAAGAACCTTGTACACCAACTATTAATGTTTAAATTGCATTTAAACGATAATTTTCAATTTTTTATGCTTAGGATGGAAACTCATCTGTTTATGTAACTGCTATTAGGTTAAATTCCAGGTACTTTGGAGTTTTTATAAAAATTTAAATGACTCATTACATATTTATGGTATGATTTATGTAAGATGAAAAGAAAGATCTCGAAAATTGTTGATTGGCAATTTATTCATTCATACGTTTTATTTTATACATTTTCTTGCATCGCTTAGTATACAGAGAAAGGTTTATTCAGTTTTGAAATGTCAAAAATACAAGCAATCTGAAATATTAAATTAATTAATCTTTTGTGTATTAGGAATAGTAGATTAGATATTTCGTTTTCCTATGCGTAATTAAATTAATAAACAGTTTTTTGCCACTAGCAAAAGCAACGCTAAATGTATAAAAATATGGTGTTTTGAAGTTTGAATTAAATAACTTTTAGGATTATATAAAATGGTAATTAAAACTAAAACAGATTGATTTCAAAATATTTCAGGTTTTTTCAAAGGAATCTGAAACACATAACCGCACATCAATAAATACTAAATAAGCGATTTTGCTTTTACAAAAATATGAAGTTAATGATGCAATAAATGTAAATACAAATAATTTGAACTGTAATTCAACAAATTGTAATTCTGCGAAGTTTCCCATAGGAAGTGTAATTCCCATGATTCGATGGCATTCTATGAGCTGTGCAGCAATATTCCAACTTGTGGCTATGACTGTGAATTCCCGTCAGATTTTAAAAGTAGCGAATTTTAATAAAAGCAATAATCTGGAAAACATTTGTACTTGTTTTTCTGCTAAACTTAGATATTTCATTGAGATCCAATGCATAGGCAATTCTACTTAATCTGAAAGTTAATGCGAAACATAATGAGGTGAAGCCATTTAAACTGTGCTAAAAAGTGATTAAGATTTTGTCCTTTGGCCAGTTATCAGTTAAGTTAGATTTTTCTTTTCTGATGCCGGTATGAAAATGTTGAAATAACGATGTGTTTATATATATAAAGTGCAATTAGTGTCTAAACTTTATTCTGTAACGTGGACACGTTCTTATAAAAAAATATTTTTGAGGCATGAAGTGAATATTTCATAAGCATTTCAATAAAAAAGGAAGAAAAATGTTTATTTTCAAAATTTGTGAATGCTCTCCTCTAATTACAACGTTTTAGATGAAATACAGAAAATTCACTGCAATGGGGAAAAACACATAGGAATTAGCTGAAATTTTCCATCATCATATAAAATGGCATTATCAGTATACAGTAAGATGCTGATCGGCTTTTGGCTGACGTGAAGAAAATAAACGATTGGCGTTGGAAGGTATAATTCAGATTTCACTTCCACTCAGGGTTGCCATATTGGCCTTTTTTCAATGTGCTTGGCCTTAAAAATTTTCATTTGGCCTTTAATTCATTTTTGGCCTTTTTTCAATGTGCTTGGCCTTAAGAATTTTCATTTGGCCTTTAATTCATTTTTGGCCTTTTTTGGGGCTTATTTTCATTCGTGAATTTTAGAAAAGCTCTTTGTAACTAATTCTACTGTTTTTGAGTAAAGTTTTTCTATTAAACTTTTCAAATGGTTCACAGTCAGCTGTCAAACGAAATATTTCCTCATCAGAACAAAGTTTCTGTCCCTTTTGTGACTGTTATTGCCAGAATGTCTCTAAGAATGTCAAAATGTCTCCAACCTTAGGCTTGTGTTTCTGTGTATCAAACTATTTCAAGGAGCATATAAAGAACCAGTTTTTCTGTTATTATTCCCTTCTGTCCCTGACTGAATTCTTCAGCGAACAGTTGTGAACCATACAAAAATGTAAAATATCAGGGTTCTTTTTTTTTAGAAAAAGGGTACATGATTTTGACAATTTTCTTAAATAAATTGCGCCTCTATTTGTGGTATTGAATGAATACCTACCTCAGAACCGTTTAACTTTAAATCTAAGAGATACAGAAACACTTTCTAAAATAATATGTAGAACGGCATAGTGCGTTGTATTTGGAGATTATTTGAATGATTTCAAAACTAAAAACAGCTCATTATTGGAAATTTTTATCGCTTTTTGCAAACGTTCTCTTATGAGTCTGAAATCAATTTTATTTATATTAAGGAAATACAATTTATTTTTACTGTTAGTTAATTATTCTGAGTACAGAATCACTTTTCATTTATTATAAGTAAATTGAAAAATAATCTTGCATATTTTTTTAAATCATGAGATAATACATTATGCTCGGCTATTTCATTTAGAGTTGGCACTTTTCTCTGCAAAATGATTTAGGGAAAGGTTTTAATTTTTTAAAAACTTTAATACTGTTTTATTAATAGAGTATTGCAAATATGTCAATCTAATGTGATTCTTTTTCATCAATTAAAGCTTTTTCTTATGGTAAATTTAGCGAAAAATAAGTATTTGAATAATTTTTTTTAATTCGGCTTTATTTTTAAGAAGGTTTGGCCTTGCTTTTCCATTTTGATCTGACAACCCTGTTTCCACAAGTAAATTATTAAAACCACGGGATATCAAAAATTCGAAAAATTTTTTTTCCTAAATTTTTATCAGACTAACTATTGTAATCTTTCAGATGTAACTCTTACAATGCTAACTTAATCACTGGTACAACTCTCTTGCGAAAAATCAAAAGGGATGCTATTAATAATTTAAGTAAAATTATATAAATATGTTATAGTTTCTAAAAACATATTGAAGGAACTGACGTATATGTGCGCGTTTGATTTCGATTGTAAATCGAAATTATTCGAAGTAAGAAAAAATAATTTTGGATAAAATTCAGAATAATGAATTCAGTGGAGTCAATTCAAATAAATTCCCTGTCTCTTGACAAGCGTAGTTGAAGAATGCCACACAACTTCTCACACTACGCTGTCTTCTGAAGCAAAACATCAAATTTAATATGCGTCAAAATTCAACAAATTTTGACAATTTTGGAAAATTCATTGAATTTCAAATGACAGTTTTTAAATAATTCAATTTTTATTCCAGCTGAAATTGATAACAATTAAGTAAGATTGGAAGGAGATTCTTTAATAACTTGCATAGAAATTTTAAGATTCTTGTATATTAGGTATAGATATTCATACTTCAACTATTGACCGAATAATACACATATATTTCCACTACTTTTTGAGTATTTACATACTTCGGTACTCCTTGTGTTATACTTATTAGTGCAAAGAGACTGTTTTTCTCAAGAGAATGCAAAAAAATAATAAAACCCACATTCATTTCTATAGTACTCCTCACTACTCCTGGCACTTCCACCCTTCATTTGACGCAAGATTAGATTTGTTGCTTTCTGACTATCTGAAAGTAAAGAACCCACATTCATGACTATAGTACCTCTCACTAGTCCTAGTAGTTCCATCCTCCATTTGGCGCAACAGCGGCTTTGTTCCTTTCTGACTATATCAAAGTGAAAAACCCATATTCATGACTATAGTACACTACTCCTAGCAGTTCCATCCTCCATTTGCGCAAGAGCGGCTTTGTTCCTTTCCGACTATATCAAAGTGAAACCCATATTCATGACTATAGTACCTCTCTCACTACTCCTAGCAGTTCCATCCTCCATTTGGCGCAAGAGCGGTTTTGTTCCTTTTTGACTATCTCACAGTGAAAAACCCTCATTCATGACTATAGTACCTCTCAGTACTGGCAGTTCCACCCTCAATTTGGTGCGAAAACGGCTTTGTTCCTTTCTGACTATCTCAAAATGAAATTGACGATAAAGATCTAATTTTTCAAACCTATCTTAAAAGCAATATATTTTTTTCTTTTTTCCGTAATTGCATAATTTCAGTTCTAAATAACTTTAAAATTTCACCAGCAGGAAATAAAAGTCAAATTAGCTCAACCCAAAACTTCAGTTTTAAATTGTAACGCCATTTACCTTTCAGCGAAATCAACGGAGGGTAAAAACCTGTGAATTCACGAACTCGTATAAAACCCTGCAAATTAATTTACGATATTCACAAAACAATACGATAATAACTTAACTAGATATGAACGTAATGAACATAATGTATCTGAAAGTAATTCTGATCAGTGGCGGCGACTAGGGTTATAAGTTGGGGGGGGGGCAAAAAACTTTTTTGACAAATAAAAGTCCCAGGAATTATAGAGATTGACAATGAAATTTAGAAAATTAGTTACAAAGTGGTTAATTTTGCATATTTTCTGAGAGAAAACGAATAGAGATTTAAAAGTTGCAATTTTATCAACTTAACTGGCATTTTTATGAGATTTTGATAAATCCCATACAATGCAGAGTGGTCATAAATTATTGAACCCATTTCAAAAATTAATAAAAAAACTAATAATGTTACAAATACGTGTTTTTTTTTAAATGAGAGAGCGCATTATAAAGTTTTTTTCAAAGATTTGGCGTGCCATTACGTCGCTCTAAATTTGTTACAGTGAGAGATTTACATACATAATGGCTACCTATCAGCAGAAGCAGATGCGCGTGTTATGGTTTCCTTTTTTAGTTTTTCTTGAATATCTCTAAAAATATTCAGTTTTCACACTACTCTCAAAAAGCGGAGATGTCCAATAATTTATGACCCCTTAGACCACCATAACGGCGCGTTACCTATCTGAAAAAAAAACGTTTTAAAATGCGCTCTGATTTTTTTTAAAAAAACAATAGTTGTAACATTATTAGCTTTCTTAATTAATTTTTTAAATGGGTCCAACAATTTATGACCACCCTGTATAACTTCTCCGAAAGGAACACTTTTACATGGTTTCCAACTAAACTGAAATATTTTAAGAATTCTCAAAAGGTCATTGATAACTTCATTAAAAAAACCATGGTTTGTTTAAATTGAAAGAAAATGTGATAATTTACAAAAATCCAACCATTGAGTAAAATATAATGAAAAATCAAATATATTGATTAGATTGCTTGTACTAAATAATATTATTTAAACAGATATTCAAAGCAATGAAATTAATTACATTACATAAAGTAAGTAAGTAGAAAATAAGCTTTTAAAAGTCATAAGTTCAGTCTTACCGTTTTAAAATAACGTTAAGCGCCTTTCCTTTTCTCTAGAGTAGGTTTTCAAACAATCATCCAAGTTCATTCCATTTTTAAAAATGCCCAAACTTTCCAAGTATGTAGCATTGAATTTCTCAAATAACGATGAATAATTCTTTTTCCCACAAAAAAAAACAAAACAAATAAGTACCAGTGTAGGTGAAAATCTAACGTGAGTGGATTTTCCAATTCATCCAAGCTCAATAACCAACGGGGTACAATAAAATCGATCTTGAAATTTAAGGCTCATTTCGAACCTTCAGAAAGATTTCAGGATGAAAGAGGAAGCTCACTATGGAGCTTAATTTTTTTACAATGTTTTCAAAATAAGTGTCAGTGTACACAATTCCATTAATGAATACTTAGTCATCTGGAAAAGCATCTGGGAAAGATATAGCTAATTTCAAAATCCGGCCTATTTTCCCTTTAACAGATGTTACGGTGATCACTCATACTCACTGAACAAAGACGTTCTTTCCACCCATATGACCACTGGTAATTAAGAGATACGAAAACGTCTTAAAGAAGGGTTACGCATGTAACATTGACAGAAATATCTGCGTTCTCCTCATAGGCATTTCAAAATATTTGGATTTAAATTCTCGAGAATGTCAGAGAATGAGAGAGAGTCAATTGAAAATCAAGCACCAATGATCACTTACGTAACTTCTCTAGGCACTGTTGCTTTTTCATAAAACCTAGTTTGCGGCTGCTAAAATAAAATAAAATTTAAATTTTTCCCGTAAAAAGTGGGGGACCGGTTGAACACCCTCGCCTCCCCCCTGAGTCTCCGACACTAACTCTGATTGATAAAATTGTCAAAAGTAGCTTTGAAATATACTATCATTCATTTATAAGATTATGCAAGCATTATTAGTATATGTCTTACATATTCCAAAGCGAACATTATAATACGAAGAAATAACACATCTGAAAAAAGTCTATGAAAGAGACATAATTATGAAATGCAGATGAGTTCTTCAATACTGGTTGCATGATTAAGCAACTTGACATGAGTTCGTTGTTATTATTTAATTAGTTGTAATTATTTAATTAGGGTATTAGTCAGCATCTTGCCAAAAATCGTATTAGAATTAATCTTTAATGAAACAAAATCTTAGCCAAGATAATTAAATTATTTGTTGCTGATTAGCACCCTTTTTGTTGAATTGCATAACGTTAATATTTTGATCAAATGTAATGAAAAAAATTAACATTTATTTCAATTTGTTTTGATATTACCACTATTTTTAAATAAGAATACGGTATAAAAATTTAAGTAAGAATTTTTCAAGAGAGCGCTGTACAAAAAAAAGCTATTTTAAAAATTACTGTTAAACCAAAAAATTAAGAGTGGTAAAATTAATAACCAACTAAACACATTCGCTGCTTTCACACCTGGAACAGCGATCGTTACAATCGCAAGTTTCAGTAACGATCGTCGCGCCATACTCCGCGGTTAATGGCAGATCTTTAGATCCCATCTTAAGTCGTAACCGTAACTCCTTTTCTGTTCGCGATATATTCCACTAGCTGACAACTCGGTGTTGCTCAGGTTCCAAATATTTTCCAATTCACTTATTATATCCCCTACTCAGTTTTTTTCCTCCAAATATTGTCACTAACTTTTACCAACAAACGGAAATCTCTTTCTAATCCTTTCTTGTTGTGGCCAGTATATAGACAATCGATGAAACAAAAATTTATCTTTAAAATAAAACTTTTTATTCTAACCAAGTTATAAATTTAAACATTAATCGAAGCAGAAGGTTATTTTATAAGTACATTCAAAATTTGAGCTTATTCGTACAATTAGTTTTAAAGTTATTCTTAACTTCTATTTTCGCTGTAAAACAATGCACTTAAGGGGGGGCATCATATATAAAAATAAGTAACTTTTTTATTTATTTGGAATTATTATGTATATTAGATATTTTTAACATTACTTTCTAGATTAATGTTATTTGATACAAATTATATTTTTTAAAATCACTATTTAACCATTTTCATTTCTACCGAGATGCAAAAATATTAAAAAAAGAATTTTTTTAAAATTTCCAGTACACTGTCTTTTGTAAAGAATCTCAAAATGTAAATTCGTTTGGACATTGTAGTAAAGAAAACCAGAAAATATAAATAATCGATCATCAAACTTTAAAAGATGAGAAGAAGATTATAAATAATCAAATATTGAAGAATAACAATAATTTAACTTTAATCTACGAAATAAATTTATTTAGCTTCAAATCGTTTGCAATTTTTTAAAAAACTGTAATAAATAAGAAATTTCCAAAATTATGTAATTTAAAGTTGAAAGTTTGTCGGTATTTCCTTTTAAAATTAAAATAGCCAGGGATTTTTCTTCGCCGTGAAAAAAAGTTAATAATAATATTTAATTTAGCAAATGATGAGTCATTCAAAATTATTTTGACAACTCATTAAAACAAATTATTACAGGATAAAGTATTGATATCTCTTTCAATGACTGATTCGGTATCGCATGAGCTCCAAGTTGGATAAAATCGTATGTTTTACGGAAAAGCATTTAATTAAGCTTTGCGAGTTATGCTCAGCTTTTTAAGCAAGGAAATGGGAAGATTTCGAGTATATAATATTCTAGAAAACTGAAACTTTGGATAAAATACAAAACAAAATCCTGCTAATACCTTAAGTATGAAAGCTGGTTTAAATTATTTAATGCGAACATTATAGCACTATACTTTATAAAACTGAACTATTTTAATATTTAAATTTTTGAAATTAAAGCTGTGCAGCATTGAATTAAATTCATTGATGTGCGAAAATTTAGATAATGCGAAAATCATTGACTGACAAAGAAAACACAAAAATTAAAATGAAAAAAGTTGTAAGTCAGTCAGAATAAATCATTAGGTTATTAATTTTAATATCAATACTAACAAATAATTAAAACAGCGAATGGATCTCATTTATTCTATTGCTTCCATTTATATAAAAAAATCTATGTAAAAACTTATGTATTATTAAAATTTTATCGCTTTGAGTTCAAAATTTATTCTTGCGAAAGTGAAAATTATACAAAATTACAGGATAAAATAAATTTGTAAGAACATTTCATTTTTACGGAACTTTATAGCGCACGAAGGGATTGTTATCGATTGAAAATTGTAGATCATTACTTATAAGATGACATTTAAAGTGCGATGTAAATTAAAATTCTACCACCGTCATTGATACACAAGCAGAAAACTTTACTGTCTAAGTGTAGAGACGACCCCCTTTTATATGAAAAACAGAATATGCAAATATCTTTCAATTTATATCTTTCATTGTATATTAACCAAAATTTATATCTTGGGGTATTTTTCATTCGAAATTTATTTATGTCCTCAGAAATGGGTGTTAAAATTAAATATTTTGAAATTAGTGCAATATTAAATATGCAGATGACTCCTTATGAAACTTTTAACCCTAGAATCTTTTAGTATACGTTATTTCCTGTAAAATTGTACCTTTTTTGCACTATTCGATCAACGACGACAAAATAATGCTTGACGTGAATAAATGACATGAAAATAAAATAAGCGAAATTGCCAACATTCAAATGAAATATTTACATTTGTAATATAAAACTGTAAAAACAATATGAAAGTAAAAAAAGCAACAATTGAAATTTAGATATGAAAAGCAAGAAGTCAGTTTCATTGCAACGATCGCACGTGTCGATGAAATGCAAATAGCAGATTCGCAGGTCATATTAACGCCTTTATTTCCAAACGATGACTAAGAGTTCGTCGAAAGGATCTGGAGGAATAGCCAAGGTCATGCTTTCATAATGCCCTCTGGTAAAAAGATATAAAACGAAATTCTTCTCTAGTGTCATATTCGCCCACCAGTTGGAAGTTTAAATTCATCAGCTTATGCTATCATTTATTATTTATGGTAAATTGCCCAGGTTTACTGGTTATAGATCATGTTGCTGCTAATATATGTGGAGGTTCCTTTGTTGATGTACAAAAAATCTAGTCATCTTACTTTTAAGAGGACATACGACTCTTTAACCTCGAAAAAATGGTGGAAAATTGTCAAATTCGATACATTATATCTCTGAAACAATGCAACTCCCAAACTCACTTTTTTTCCTGAAAAAAGATGTGATCTTTTTCATATAGTGCGCACATTTCCAAACCTTCATTTTGGTATTTATTTATTTGGGAGAGTAATAAATATGGGTACAATTTTTGGAGAAAAAAAGGAGATAGACACGTTGCGCCTATGATTACGGATAAAATATTTATCTAAATACAATTTTTGAGTATATAAGTAATCCAAACAGTCTGTTTAAGAAACCGAACCACAATTTATTACCATTTAAATTGAATTTCTATTTGATATACCAATTTAAAATAAAAATGTTAAAAATAGTTAAAATTTCAACTTTTCCACCCCTCAAAAATCTTCTTTGGAGAAATGTATACAAAAATGTGGTTCAATTTGCAGAAGATAACAAAATACATATTCGGTAAATATTTATGTAAAAATATTCAATAGTTCTTGACATATCGTGCGCGCGATATAAAAAAAGTAGTTTTTGAGATATAGCGCTTTAAAAATTTGGTCATATTCAATGTTTACGTTGAAGAGCTGATACATTTTCCTGCATAACTTTCATGATTATGGAAATTTTTTAACGCGGATTGTTTTCAATTGTTCAGAAAAAACAGGGAAACCTCGAAAATTTTCGAGGTTTAACAGTCGTATGTTCCCTTAAGTATCTGCAAATTTTTTGAACTTTGGAAGAGCATTTATAATGTCTTATACGCTTATAAATTCATCAAATATTAACAGCCTATTTGCACGTTATCGTTTAATACAATAAAAATATAATAAAACAGCAGAGTGTCCTACGCTGTTGCAAATGTGGAATATCAAATTCAGAAGCGTTCTTAGATATCTTTGTGCATTAATGGACAATTTACCGTATACATGCTGGATGGAGTACCTATTCACATAGGATTTTGTGGTCAGCTAGTTCTGAAGCAACATTTTACAGACGAATGGATAATTAGCTTAGTATGGCCTTATAGGTGGCCACCCCGTTCTCCACACCTCACTCCCTCTGATTTCTGATCGCGAGGTCAGCTGAAAAGTGTGGCTTACAAAGGGAACGTTGTTAATTTAACCACCTTGAAGGATCGCATAACGCTGAAAGGCCTCCAAATCAACGTTAAACTGCTACTTTCTTCTATAGAACAAGCAATCCATAAAATGCATTTTTGGAACACTTGAGATATCAACTGATTGAATCACAAGTATCAGTGATGTCAACATAAAATTTGTAGTGGAAATTGGAATTTCAGAAATTCTTTCGATTACTTGACTAGGCCAACTGCATTAGCAGCACCACATTGTAGTTGGTGGCGAGAACCGGAACTATATTTTCCCTCATTGATGGAAATCGCATGGTCGTAATCGTATGTAGTATATTAAATTTGGTTGCATTTGGCTGAACAGATTTCGCAATCGAGCTCCAAATACTTCACGTTGCTTTATGGTCATCATCTATGTAATACGGTGGTTATAAATTCTTGCACTCGTTTCAAAAATTAATAAAAAAAACTAATACTATTACAACTAGGTTTTTTTTTTAAATTAGAGCGTATTTTAAAAAGGTTTTTTTTTCAGATAGGTAATGCGCCGTTATGGTAGCCTTAAATTATAAGACATCGCTCATTTTTGAAAGACATTATTTCTAAAACTTTTAAAGCTAGAAGAAACATAAAAGCATGCAGTTGTAGGGAATTTTTCGCTGTTTAATTTGTTAA